>VXBJ01000760.1:387554-416682 GCA_013400055.1 Nycticryphes semicollaris | reverse complement strand
GCGGGTGCCCAAGCCCCCATATGAAATCCCCCCACCAAAAAAAAAAAAAAAAAAATTTATCAACAATCTTCCTTCAACAATGATTTATTATTGCCATAATTTGCCTTGGTACAATGAGCTGTGGAGCGTATTTCTGCACCCAGCTGACAGGCATTTGATGGCTCCAGGTTCCTATTTTATTTAGTCTTGAGCCTAATATGATTTGGTTACCCTCACCCCCTCCTTCCTGTCCCTCTCCTCCCTCCCCACCCAACCTTTTCTCATTTTGTTTTGTTTTCTATGAGTGTGTGTTTCGCATAACCCTGGGCCGGCTGACAGCGCTTGTAAAAACCAGAAGTCGATCTTGCAGTGGCTTTTCACCATTAATCAAGCTGCCTGGAATTGGAAAGTAACACTGACAGGCTTTTATCTTGGAGAGAAGGAGGATGGCAGATGTATTTTATGGTGGATGAGCCTTCACGGCTTCTATTAGACTGGGACTTCAGTGGTACAAGGTGGTGGTTTGGGGGAGGAGGGGAGCGAGGGGGAGGAGAAGCCGGGGAGCAGCCTATAGATAAATAGATCCGTCAGTCAGGCGATGTGGAGGTCTCCAGGCGGCCAGCCATTGTAGGTGACAGAAAAGGCAATCAAAGACAAAACAAATCAAAAGGTACATCTTATCAGCAGCAGGCCAGCTGGACTTCCACCGCACTCGGAGGCCCCGCCGAGGGCAGGAGAAATTAATCGTGCTGTCGAGGCCAGAGAAATTGTCGCCGCTGAAGGTCCAAGTTCAGGCGAGCGGAGGTGGCCAACATTAAAGGCGAGGGAGAGCGGGGGGCGGGAGGAGAGGAACGAGGAAGCGAGTGCTGCTGTCCCACCACCTCGCTCCCTCCCTCTCTCCCCCGGCCGCCGCGGGCTCCTGACAAGTGCATTCATCGTGCGATGATAGCTCGGCACCTATGATTGGTACCTTTAATAATATAGCCCTCGCTCAGCTGTCACCCTGAAAGAACAATTTTTCCTCCCGCTTTCCTCGATGCAAAGATACATCTGTAATGAGAAGGGTGACAGAAAGTGGGAGTGCGGGGAGCCAAGGAAAGTTTGGAAGAACATTAATCAAAAAGTGAAGCTGGAGGTGATGCCGGCTGCTCGACGCACCCGTGTCTCTGGAGGGGGGCCAGCATCGGGTTTGATGTTCCTGTCATGTTCCCCAGCCTGCGGCGCTTTGGGGTGCCCTCGACAGGGGAGGGGGTGTGGGGTGTGAGATCCTTTGCCCACCCTCGCAGAGGAGCAACTTTGAAAACCACCATCCTCCTGCACAGCAGAACTGGTCATGGTGGATGGGACTGAGCTACTATTGGGGAGTAGCCCCTTGCATAGGGAGTTCTTGGTGTAAACCAGCACAATCTGTTGTGTGCAATGGATTTACAGTGCAGACAAAGTTCTCTTTTTGCCTTCTCAGCCTGGAGAAAGAAAAATGTGGTTACAAGTCCTGTGAGTTTTCCTACAGCAGGGACCTACTTGTGTCCTGCTCTGGGTCACTGGGACTCCACCCTTTTGGGCCAGACAGACTCAATCACCAGCCCCATCCTTAGCAGTGCTGTGTAGAAACCACCTTATTTCCCCAAAGGAGGAGTTTTGTCTTCCAGGGCATTCCAGCCCTTCTCCGTGGGCTGTGATGTGGCTGGCTCCTGGCACATCACGCTCTTACGGCTCCCTCTGCATGGGAGATGCTTGTGTGTTAGCCCAAAGTCTCTCCAAAGCCCTGAGTTATCAACCAAGTCACAGTGTTGTGTTGCTAAAAGCCACTGCCCACCTGTGGACGGGTACCCAGTCCCACGTTGCTGTGCCCGGGGACATCACGGGAGATGTCGAGGTCTCCTGTTGCAGCCACCCAGTGCTATATACACCCATGAAACCACCACTCTGTCAGCCCCCCTGAGCCATCATGCCTGGGGGGGTTTGGCTGGGGAAGTTTGGAATATACCATATTCCACCCCTGGTGTAAAAGAGACGCTGTCAGCCCCATGCTGGCAGGCTGGGGAGAGCAGGAGGCACGTACATCTGTGGGAGGCACAGGAGGGGGGGTTCCTGTTTGTTGTACTTAAGGAATGTGTCTATTTTAATTTAAGGGATAAGCAGTGACTCCCTCAAATGCGGTTATCTCCTGTGGTTTTTAGCAGCTTTCCAGGCTGCCCAGCTCCATTCTGTGGTTGTCAGTCCTGCCCTGGTATGAAGCCCTTGGGCTTGAATTCCTTAGCATTGGAGTTTGGCAGTCAGTCCTCTCAGTCTGCGAATTCACTCTTTTGTACCTACAACTGATTTGCTAATCTGCATCTGTTTTTGTTTTTATCCTAATAGAAGCGGGGGCGGGGGGGGGAGGATTGTATGCAGATCTGGATCAAACAGGTTTGTCTGTAAAAGCTGGGGGTGCTGGTCTCTGTGGTCCATCCTCCCAGATCCTGGAGGATCAGAAGGCATGCAGGGAGGGTTAGGCAGCGTTGCTAGAAGCAGTTTGTTCTATATGGTTTCCAAAAATTGAATGGTGATTACTTTCTGCCTTCTCCATGAAAGCAGAGAACTTCCACAGGCAGCAGTTGATAGGTGTGTGAACCATACGGCTGAGATAAATGTTGGTAATAAGTGGTGGTGACAACAATCCAGGAGGAACATCTCCCTGAGACGTTCTGAAGAGTTGAATCCAGAGTGGATAAGCACAGCTTGAGCAGGGACGTGGAGCTCTGGTCTCCACGCAGACCTCCTTAGCAAGAACACAATGAAGAGGAAATAGGTCCTGAAATAGTTGCCTTGGACTGCCCATCCAGGAGCTTTGGAGCCACATGCTTAAAGGATGAACCCTTCATATAGCCCCTGCAAATATGATACGGGTGTGCTTTGCTGGTGCTAGAATGAGGAAAAAATGCTTTTGCCTAGTAGCATTTCCTGCATTCTGTAGGCTGGTGTCTCCATGCCTGGAGCTGTAAGAACAGGGATCTCAACTCAATGCCTGAGATGATTTTGAAAACTAAACAAGTAAAGCCTGAGCTTCACTGAGACTTGAGTTTCTTCTAGACAAAGAGGTACTTTGGGAAAACATGAACCCAACATCTCCATTGAGTGTTCATACATCTGAAGCTCAAGTTTTGCAGAGCTACTGTACATTTTTAATTCTCATGTGCCTATGATCTCTAAAGCATAAGAGCCCAAAGTAATGGGTGCTGGGAAACTGAAGAGAATGACTCATAGTGTAAATCAGGAATAGAGTTGGATCTTGAGATATCAGGACCTGGCTCCTAAGTTCATTTCAGCTGCTACTTCTCCAGTGGAAGGATGAGCTGTGTGTGCGACTCGGGCTTGGCTTCGTGCTTTCAGAGCTTGTCATGAGGCATTGGCTGTACCTCTAGAGTTAGTGCATCTACAGGGGCTTGTGACCTGGCAACAAATCTCTGCCAAGTGGTTCCATCCAAATCAGTGGCAACCCTCGAAGCAAGTACTTTTCTGGTGCAAAAAGTTCTCATGCTGATGTTACTCTCTAGGCTTGGCCTGAATACAAACCTTTCGGGGTTAAAAACCAGGTCTGTCAGGGAATTCTGCACAAACATTCTACGTGCTGCTGGGGGAACAGAGCCTCAAGACTAAAGTCCTACAATATATGATGATGCTGACGTGCAACACATGCAACCTGAGTGCTGAGAAGCTATTGCTTAAAATTCTACCACGCTGCTTGGGCAGATACACAGGGTAAGTGGCCTGAGTCTGAAACAGCCAAAAAGACATTGCACAAAGCCCATCCTCATCCTCTTCTAGGCCCACAGTAGCCTCGTTGCAATCGATGCAGGTTTGTAAACACGTAAGTGAAGCCAGGGCTCCATTCATAATGTAAATATGGTGAATTATAAAACAAACCAGATTTCAAAGTGCTTTCTTGGCCTGTGGTTAATCTCTGGCTAACTCTGTGAAGCACCAAAGAATTAGGCACTGCATGAAGTCTAACCAGAGAGGTTGTCACCTTGGGCAAGATGCATTTAAACATGAGATGAGGTCATGTTTGCATCGTATTTAAGGTTACGGCAGAGCACAGATACGTTGCAGTACTTTGCTTTTCCAGAGGGAATCAAATTGTCCTTTAATCACGTTAAAGAAATCAGGTTACGAGCTGGCTGCTGTAGCACCATTCCACTAAGATGATTACAAACAATTTGGTCCTGTCTGCAAACACCTTAATGAAATGGGGAAACTACTCAATGTTGTTGAATTTGCGGTGCAGAAATGACTCAGGTTTTGGTGTCCTGCTCTTACCACTAGACAATACTAATCTTCTGGCTTTTATAACAGGAAGTTTTGAACTTCTTAAAGCACCTCAGGATAGCAAGCCCACCTCTACCCTCACCATGTGCTGCCTAGTGTTCTTTCTCTGCACCTCAGTATCAAGCAGAGCCCTTGGACCCTGACATATCTCCTGGACGTTGGGTAGGCCTAAGAGACCCCGAAGCGTTGTCTCTGCTGCTCTCCAGCTCTTGATGTGGCAGGAGCTGAGCTGTGTGCAGGGTGTTAGTGTTACCGCTATGTTTCTATTTAGAGAGGTGGGGGTCAGTCTCTTCTCACACGTAACAAGTGATAGGACAAGGGGAAATGGCCTCGAGTTGCACCAGGGGAGGTTTAGGTTGCATATTACAAAAAATTTCTTCACTGAAAGGGTTATCTCATGTTGGACCAAGCTGCCCAGGGAAGCGGTTGAAACGTCATCCCTGGAGGTATTTAAAAGACAGGCAGACGTATTTAAGTGGTGGTTTAGGCAGTGTAAAGTTAATGGTTGTACTCGATCTTAAAGATCCCTTCCAACCTAGATGCTTTTATGTGCTCACAGTTGTCCCATGGGGTCTTCTTGCTCCTGCTCTTGCTCCCTCCCTGCTGGAGAGGGGCAGCAATTCCCTGTGAGACAACGGGGAAATAATTTTGCTGTGGTTGAATCTTTCCTGGCGCTACCTGCAATGCTGTAGCTGGCCAGAGCTCTTGCCTGCTTTCCCTCCCCAGCAAAGGTCAGCCCAGCAAAAGGACCCATCCAAACTTTAGCTGGAAGTGTCTCAGCAGCACATCCCACACCTCCTTGCAGTCTGCATGTGATGGTTGGTGGAAGTCAGAACTAGGAGCCTGTTGCAAAAGTCAGTGTGACACCAGATTGTGGAAACCTCAGGGTTCTCGTATCAAGATACTTCAGTCTACAATGTTTTGTGATTTCTTGGGGTTTGTTTTTTTCTTCCCCCAAAGAGTGTAATGTGTTTTGTAGTCTCAGAAGGTCTGTTTCAGAAGCTGGGATACCACTCCTCAGGAATGTCCCCAGCTAGGAGCTGCATTTGACACCAATATACTGCCCATCTGCACTGTGTAAAGGTTGGAAGCTTTCTAGGACAGAAATCATCCCTTCCTGTGTGGGTACGCAGCATCCCAGGCAATGGAGTCTTGGCCCCAGCTGGGACCTCCAGCCACATCAGGAAACAAATCAAGGAAATAGCATGTGCTTGGCAGATGTCCCATTCGGGCCAGACATGAGGTTGCTAGACAGCCTTAACAATCTTTTCTCACATGCTTCATCTTTGTTGCAATGCTCTGGGTCTCAGTTCAGCCACCTGAACATAGGCCTTGAGGTGAGACGTGTCTCTGGGCCTCCACAGCATCTGCAGAGGGTTGGGACAGATGGAGAAGCATCTGCAGTGGCACTGAATGCTTGTGTGTGAGCCCCTTAATTGCATGTTGTGGTTTCATACGTGGCTGCTGCTGCTCTCCCTGGGCAATGTCTTTGCTTTTGAAATGAGCCCGCAGTGCTTTGTGATCTAGGGATGCTGGTCTTGCTGATCTTGACCACAGCAGTGACTCAGTTGGGGTCCCTGGGAAGTTGCAGGTTTCCCTGGAAGTAAAAAAAAAAATAAAATGTTTTGTCACCCAAGATGACAACACACTGTCAGTTACCGCCATTGTTTTTGAGGGGGAATAATAGCCCAGGAAGAAAATGACAAATGGAACATCAACGGGATAAATTACTGACCCAGTATACAACTATTATGGTCACAACCATGATGAGCACCCCATCAGGTAGAGCTTGTAGTGGCCGAGGAACCCCAGTGCGCTTGCAGGGATAGTGCCCCAGGTCGAGGGGACCAGGCTCACACTGAGAATGCTGCTTTTGTCCCTGCTGACGCTTGGTTGACAAAAGTCCGTAACAGGTAAATGGCCTTTGGCACTGAGGGGGCAGAGTCACCCCTTCTTTCTACTTGTGCAGCAGCAGCCCCTGCCAAGAGCTCAGCCCGGGGCTGGACCAGAGCAGATGAACCTCCTGCCTTGTCCCACACCCCCATCAGCCCAAAGCGTAGGAGCCCAGACCCGGCCTTGCAGACTGTCTCTCCTGCACAGGCTTGGTCTGGAAGTTGGGCCACTACTGTGTTTTTACTGCAGCTGTCTTTGACAGTCTCCGTGGCTTCCACCTTCCCACAGGAGACGGGATCCACACGGGGCAAAATCAGGGGATGTGGCAAATGGGCAATAAAATCCCAACTTGTGCATTTCCCACTTTTCGTTGCAAATTCAAAGATGTGAGTTTTCTTTCTTTGGAAAAGAGGAAGAAAGCACCAGCTGCAGATGTTGAGAGGCAGATGTGAGCGTGCTCTTTGCTTCCTTTCTATCCCTGTACCCCTTCCTATGCCTGCTTTCCGACTGAAACGTGCTCAAGTCTCTCTTCTTTCTCCTTGTTTGCCTGGTTTTACACCAGAAAACTCTCAGAAGGTGTGGTGGCTGCCAGCAGAGTCAGGGGGCAGCGCAGAGCTGGAGCCTGGTGCATGGTTTGGAATCAGGTCTGGGACTCCAGCAGAGCCTGGGCCCCTGCAGGCTGCACCGTTACAAGGTCAAGCGAGCAGCTTCTCTTTGTAAATCCTTAATTGGCACTCAAAAAAAAAAAAAAAAAGCCCCAAGTGAGGTTTGTTGAAAATATTGTTTGTAATAAAAATAAATTGGTTCCTAATTTTTATTGTTCAGGAGAAAAAAGTCTGCTCTTTCCCTGGCCTGCTCGCTTAATCAAAATCTTCCCTCTAAATAAATTCTGCTGTTGTAACCTTGCCCACCGCCAGGATGACGGTGCTGTCTCTTTGCCTAGTGTTAATGACTTGCTTGGATGTGCACAATTAAAATATGTACGATGATGCACAGGCTCCAAAGCTATTAATCAGTGGAGATAGGGATGGTGAACAGAGAGCCCAAAGTATATTGATACCCAGCTCCCAGAACTGACACGGATCTGGGAACTTGCATTTCTTCTTTTTAAAGGTATTAAACTGTTAGGCAGGAAAAGCTCATCTTTACTTCTGGGCATTCTAAGGCTGGATGGGAACAGTGGAGTTTAAAATAAACTCCTGCTGATAATGACTCTTGATTACCAAGGCATCCTCTGCCAAAACAAGAAAAAAGCATCAGCAGCTTCACCTCTCTGGGTTGTTTCCCACCCTGAGGAACGCTGATGTATCTCACTCTCCAAGTGTGTGTGTGGGCATCAGCACGGAGGAAGGGTTTCCCAAACCAGCATTTTGCTGGCCCTGATGTGGTGCTGAGGGTGCAGGCTCTGAGACAGGTCACTGCCGTAACACCAGCACGTCCTCTGGCTGTCCTGCATCCCTAAACTAAGGTTACATGTTCCTCTTGTGCTTGCAGTCCTTCAGTGCAGCCTGTACCTCCTCCGGTGAGCTGCTGCCCACACCCCAGTGCTGTTCTTTGTTGGTGCCCCAGTTTTAAGGCTGACACGAGAGAGGAATCATTGTATTTTTCCATCGAGGGTATTTGGACCTGTTTTTGAGGTGGGAAGTTTTTAGGATGTGGGTGATCTTCTGTTTTCTCGACATCAGTGGCCTCCTTGCTGGGTCAGTTTTCAGAGTCTCTCTCTTTTTTTTTTTTTTTTCCTCATAGAGGTTAATTGTGTTTTAGATGCTTTTGGCCACACGAAAACTAAAGACACCACCATTTCTGACCTCAGCGTGTCTAAAGATGGGGAATCAACTTCCAGTCGCTACCACACCGTGGCATCTGCATAGGAGGCACGTACACTGGATTTATGTGTATCCGCTGTCTCGGAGCAGGATCCGAGTGTGGCACCGCTCCTTGCTGAAGGGAAATCACAGCTTATAATATTCAACTGGTTACTATAACCCCCACCCACCCCAGGTTTAATATTAGAACTATTTTTCACGTTGAAACTGAAATAGTACAAAATATGGGCTTGCTGTAATTGTTGTTAGATTATGTGTCACCCTGATAAGATGTAACAAATATTTTCCTACACAGCAGGGCCCGTTTCCCTGCGAGTAATGGATGGAGAAACTTCTCATAGTGTGCAGGCAATCGGTCGTAAAAACTTCGCTTAGAAGATTAATGCATTAAGTGCAACCTTTGTGGAAAACGGGAAGAAAAGAATTAAAATAGTAGTTTGTTCTTTCACGTTTAATATTCATAACCGAACTTACTTGGCGGGAATGTTCCTTGCTGCATGTGCCTTCCCACTGTCAGGGGCAGTTTTGTGTCAAATATGTGTTTGTGGGCTTTTTTTGAGGCCCTTCATAGGCAGCTATTGTATACGGTGCAGTGATTCTTTGAACAGAACTATTTTTATCGGTAATATGAACGACCATTTTCATGGGCAAAGCTTTGACACCAATAAGTCTACCGGACGTCACTTAATAGGCTAGATAAACATTGGCTCGCCATTTAGTGTAGAAGGATTTTCCCTTTATATCACGGCTTTATGTCTTTCATAGACACTTAATGGCTGTTAGAGAGATGGCACCTCGGGAGCCAGCTCTCCACAAGCAGTGGATGGTCAGAGATGAGGCAGGGGCGTGTTTGCTCCTGCGTGAACTTTAAGATGGACAACAGAGAATCGAGGCCCCCGTTGCCACAAGCTGATTTGCCCCAGGGTCAAGTCCCTCAGCAGCCGAGGTGAGGGTTTAGGAGGAGAACATCAGTAGGTGGCCCTTCCTGAGCAGACCCTGCACCCAGTTCTGCCCTTGCCCATTGGAAGGTTCTTCATCCTTTCTGGGGGTTGTTGGGTACCAGCCGCAGAGCGGTGGTTGGGGTTGACTTGGCAGATGTATTGATGGTCTTACATGATGGATCAGTGATTTTTTTATTTGTTTTTAAAACTGCTCAAGGTTTGGGAAAAATGCCAATTTAGATTGATTGCTGCTGCTTTCCTCCCCGTGTGTATTTTGAGATCTTGTTTTCTTCCTAAAGTACACTTCTGTACTCGCAGTCGGTCTGGAGTGACAGGCACCATCAGTCACGACGTCAGCGATGAAACTCGGGTCAGATGGGACTGCTAATCTTCAGCGTGTGGCACACAGGTCACTTCTTCCTAGGTCTTCACTTGCTGTCTGGGCTGTGGTAGGAGATCCAGCCTCAGTTTTACAGAGCATCGCTTGTCCTACCACTTGTGAGAACAGATTTTTCTCCCCAGTTTTACAGAGCTTGAACTTTCTTCTAGAGAACATTTTGTAAGCAACAAAATAATCAGCTTGTTAAAGGAGAAACAAGAGTTTCTGCCTTCTCCTGCCCGTGGCAGGCAGTGGGAACAGTGGTCCTAAGATTTCAGTGTTCCAGGAGGCACCAGCCTTCACTGCCCCAGCAAGTCTTTTGCCGCGGTGTGAACAGAGACGAATTTATCAGTAAAAAGGCCGATGCCATCAAACCTCAACTGGGGATTTGAACAGCTCTGGCATTCAGAATTATTTAGGGCTTATTCAAACTTCTTTCTAAATTGATCAGTCAGATCTTTCAGAAAACTCAGGGGAAAATGGTATTTATATTCTTAAATAACTACATTCATCATTGACAAGAAGGACTTTCGAGCTTCAGCAGCTTAATTCACTGGGTCTTTTTCCATTGTGCCCCAGCACGAACAGAACACACCACCCCTCTGCAGTAAGAAGAGATTTTAGGAACACTCTTTAGTCTGATGGTGTAGCTGCAATCTTTGTTTATTTGGAGTCAGTAAAAGAGAGGGTTTTTAAGTTTGAAAGCAGGATTGCTCCTTGGCCAAAGAAATATTTGCAGATAAACCAAAACTCATTCATTAAGTATCTCTGTCACCACTGTTTAGTTGCAGATGTAGAGAAAGGAGTAGATAGATTATTTAAAGCACAAAAGCTAATTAGGGTTGGCTGACAGAGTACTGAATTCTCCTTTGAAGAATGGGACAGGTTTTTACATGACTGAGATGGTAGAATGTGATCAAAACGTTATTAAGTCCAAACTATCCAGCTTCCTTCCAGCTCTGCTTCACCTCCTCCCCCCCAGCAGCCTCTGCCCTCCAGTCCCCGGTTTATGGAGCCGAAAAATCATTAGCAATTTCTAGTAATGGTTCTTCAGCACAAGGAAGAGACAATTCTCCAGAGCAGATGGGGGTGAAGATGGGTTTTTAGCAGCTGGACTCCTACCCCAAACAGACCATGACTGAGCTTACACATCAGCTCTACAAGTCCGAGCTCTGCGATGTCACACGGCATTTTGACACGTAGCAATTAAGCCCCATAACAGTATTTTATATGAACCTGTAGGCTATGGCTCTGGGAGCCTTTTAGCTTCCCTAACTCGTAGAAGAAAACCTCTCAGCAAAGCACAACAAATAACAGGTGATTTTACCTTTTTTTTTTTCTTAAAGAAAAAAGCTGATGTGTAAACTTGGTCTGTTTGGGGAAGGAGTCCAGCTCCTAAAAACCCCTGGCTTCACCCCCATCTGCTCTGGAGATGACTCTTCCTTTTCTTTTCTTTCGAAGAAGAAAAAAGCAATTGCCAGTGTCTGCCTAATGTAACACTGCTGAGATTTCTCCCAAGTGTGAGGAACCGATGACTTTCTGGGAAGGATTCACAGATGGGTTGGCAGCTGCACATTTTGTACTTCTCAGAAAGCTTCTTGTTTAGGAAAGTGGATTAAATTTTTCAATGAGCTAAAAGTTGAAAACTTACCTTCTCCACTTTGTAGCTGCTAAAAAGGAGACTGTATTCAAAACTGGGGTCCTGTGGCAAATTATTATTTCTTCCCTTCCTACCCTACCCTAAGAACTACGCTTATTTAAGCATAGATAAAGTATTTTAAATCACTAAGGGTTCTAATGAAAAACGTGAGCTTAGTCCCTTCATAAAGCTTCTATGTTTTTTCCCCTAGTTCATCCATTTACATGGTTACATAGATTTGTATTTCAGTGCTACAAGGATCTTAATCTGTAAATCATTTATCCTCAGAGCACTGTGAAGCAACCCAGTATCCACACTACCCAAAAGAAGGAAGCACACTTTGAGAACAAAAGCCTAAGGTTAAGGTCATACAAAATCTGTGTGTGGGGCAGGACTGAATTTTTAGTTTCATTTTTCTGGATTCCAGGTGATCAAGAAAGTAGGGACAGAACATGGCGAAAAACTAGTTAACTGTGATGGGAAGCAAATTATATTTAATCTGCTTTAAGAAAACCCAAAGAATGGCTAAGTCACTCTGGAAGAAAGGCTTTAAATAGGGCCAAGATGATTACTATTATGTATCTCTGCATTCTCCAAAGAAGCCTTCAGAAAATAAAAAACAAGACCTACAAGAAACCAAACACTTAAAAAAGGTCCCATTGCTGTTTCTTTTCCTTTACTGTAAATCTCTTTTTTGTGTGGCAGATACGTTTTACTGATATTTGGCTTTGTTAATTCCACCTTTTGACTGTTTCTTTAGGCAGGTCAACAGCCAGGGCAAACACATGCAAGCTTCCAATATTCTTGAAATATTTTATTATAAAGCACTTCAGACAAACTTTGATTCAAAAAGAAAAGTTCTTATCTGTAAAAGGAAACTATTTTAAAACAACATTCATAAAGAAAATAGACTGTTCTTAAGCATCAACTTCAGTTAGAGCTCTTCTGTAATGAAATCTGAAGACAGAACTGATGGGTCAAGAGCTATTCATTTCACATATAATCATAAAAGGAGACTTAAGATGTTACACAGACATCATGGAGCATCTTATCGTTGACTTTGAAATAGGAACACTCAATAGTTAATTCTGGCCTGCCAAAGCAGTCCGAGGTTTAAATATTTTTCAGTCCCAAAAGAGACAAACCATTAACATTTCTCATTCAACAATTAAGCCAGCCCTGCTTAGGGGTTAAAGCCACTTCAAAGCATCTAACGTGATAAGCTCTTCATTTCATGTACTTCTCCTGTTGATCAGCCAAGATTTTTGCTGAGGATTTGGCATCATAGAAAAGTTCATTTATTTCTTCAATATGCTCTTTCTCGATGCTGTCCTTCCCATTAATCTTGGCAAGGAGGTTAGCTGGGGTCAGTAACTGCACAGCGTACCTGCGATCAGACAGAGATGGATGAATAATTACCATTCAGTGCATCCCAGCCAACTGAATATATGTAGGGGAGGGAGATTTGTTAGCAAACATGCAGCTCCATCAGCAGTATAAAGTTTGCAAGACCCTCCAGCACGTACGTACCTTAAAGCAGGAAAGAGGAGCGTTAACACTCTTTTAAAAAGTTAGCACTGTTTATAACAGATCACGTTACTGTATGGGAGAAGGTTGTCCTCACTTCTAAGTGTGAGTTATGCTACAGTGTTTTTAGACCCATATTTAGACTCATAAATAATTAGACACTAAATATTTAGACTCATATTTAAGAGAGAAGCCAACTGCACTCAGCTTACCTTAAGGTTGTCTTGGTACCGATTTCCCCTAGATGGTTGAGAGCTTCTTCACTAATATTAATTCCTTCTGTCTGAGCACGAAGTTTTATGATCTGTTGGGATGAATGAGTAAATAAGGCAGCAGCCCACAATTAGCACGCTGTACTACTCGGCTTAGTATCTGGAAAGTGTGTCAGCTAGGAGGTGAGGCATGCTATGAAATGAGATGGTGTGGGGAGTTATCCCAGTGTAACTTACCACTGAACTAGAATTCGTAGAATTCTAAGTCTCTGAATGGACAGATATGATGTTAAAAATCTGATTATCACAAAAGGCAGGAAAAGGAACACGTCTGGACTACTGACCCTTCGTGATAATTCTGTGTGGTTGGCAAAGCATATCTGCTGATAAGGAGTACAATATGAGAACTTACACTAAAAATGGGAAAAGCATGCAGGAAGTAAGTGAGAGCCGGAGTCCTGTGGAGAGCTACACCAGCTAGTTACTAACTTGTGCAGTGTACCATTGCCACTATACAGCAGAGTCCTCCAGAAAGCCCTTAAGGAAAGCTACGCCCTTTCCTTAGCAGCTCACAACACACTTTTTATTCAATTGACAAGAAGAGAGTAAAATAAATCAAAAAGTTACTTTCTACGATTCACCTATTCTTGCAAGAAGAAAAAAAAAAAATCACAAAGAAGAATCTAATCTTTCGAGAACAGTCTCAGGCTTGTACCAGTTTGAAGATCTTTACAAAGTTGGAGAGCAAGATATCACCAATAAGCCTGAGCATACAAAGCCGTAACAGAAGTGGCACAAGTCTCTCGGTAGTCGGTATTACCAGCTGAGTGATAAGGGGCAGACTGGATAATGATGTTGTGTTGTAGTGCTGAGATAACTCTGGAACTGCAAGCCTCATATAATACAGGTATTTTTCACTTTGGCAGCTTTGTAAACAAGATATCAAGAAGAACTCGTTTAAATTAAAGCCATAAAAATGCGCTAGGGGAGTCAGAGCAGGGAAGAGACTAAAAGAGAGGGGCCTGAAAACGGCAGGAAGTTGTGCTAAGATATTAAGACTGAATTTGGGAAATGCTGCTGCAAATTGCAACTTCAAATGGAAGATTATTTTTTTTTCCCCTATCTTTTAGATCACGGCAAACAGCACTGTCCGTTAATTCAAATACTGCTACTTTACTCTTCCCCTTCCAGAAACAAGGTGTCTTGAATGCCACATCTTTAACAACTTTTTTTTTTTTTTTTAAATAACTTTTTATCTAGCAACTGGGTAGAACCTTACGAAAGGATTGGGGCCCAATCCATTAACCCAGCAAATCCATATATAAGGAAGTTGCTATAAAAGAGGAAAGGAAAGTGTTTATCGGGTAAAACGCATTAGGAACAAAAATCCTAACAAAAGTCCTAGTTACAACCTCTGCACAAATGTCTGATTGCAACAACAGCTGATGAGAATAGGCATAAAAGTGAATTTTCTCCCCCTTATTCTGCTTGCACTAAGGTAACCGTGGGTCTTGCTTTCAGAGCAGAGCTACACCGTGGCATTTCTACTTTATCAACACCAAGAGAAATATTTTGAACAGATTATGACCAAACTTTCAGTAGACAAATGGACAATTCTTGTGCTGATAAACAAAACGATTGGGAAAGGCCAAGGCAAAGAGTCTCACACAGAAATATCAGCAGGCAAACTTCTTTCGAGCATAAAATGGGAGCAAAACCAGAAAAACAAATTTATGGATGTCATATTTTTAAGCCAACCCAATTACATTTAGTTAGAAACCAAGGTAAGTGCAATAGCTCCTCCTCCCCAGAGAAGTCATCATCCAAAAGTTTTAATTTAATGAGATTATCTGACTGTAGGAACATGATTTATGGAACATAATGTCTGGACTATTTTTAGCTTTAGGAAATGCTACTGCAAACAGAGTGGAGAGGGAGAGTGGAAGCCGCAGCACTTACCCAGCTTTTCTGAAAATGAACAATTCAGAAACGAGCTCTTTACCTGTGTATTACCTGTATGACAGCACAGCACACTAGCCAGCTATTAGACAGAGCAACCTTAACGAAGAGTAACTCAGAGTACATACTCCTGCTGCCCTAACTGCACAAAACTCCTATACAGTACAGGGAAATCCAGACAACAGTCTCTAACACCTCCAGGCTGAGTGAAAGTCATGCTTTAAAATTCGGTTTGTACGCAGACAAAACATAATCGTGTTATTAAATCACTGGGCTTCTTCTATTGTAATCTATGCCAGAAAGCTTTAAAGTGTCCTTTTAGGTATGACAAAAAAAAAAAATATCATCTTAAGAATGGCTCACAAGAGCCGTGTGTGAAAAGCTCCTCAAACCAAGTGAAATGAAGCTTTGCCTCTACGTTTATATTCGATAAATGCCTCGGCTTCACCTTGGCACTTATCCAGCAGCAGGAGACTATTATCTCCTGACAACGCTCTCCTCCATTGACACTATCTCTTAAATAATACAAAGAATTGACACGATAAACCCGTAATGTCTTCTGCATTGTGTCACTGCACAGCATTGAGACGCTAATGAGGGGGATCTTTGACACGATGCATCATAATGGCACCCAAGCGTTATAATCGATACACAATACATTGTGGATGGCCCCACAGGAAAAGTTTCAGGCATTCAGAAGCGGGTATCTCTGCAACACCTCCTGTGCTTACATTTCCAAACTTGTCTGGGTTTTTGAAAATCCTCCCGGTTTCAGGAGACAGTTCTCGTAGGTTAAAGCTGTAGTACAGGGCACAGAGGCAAAAAGGCAGTGCGTCAAGTTGCCTTTCTCAATCCTCATCTCTTAGGTGGAGGAACAGGCTGAGGTCTGGGACCAAAAGTCCTGAAATGTGACTCTTCAGCTCACACCAACTGAAAAAGCACTACCTGCTGGAGCCTGCAAACTCTGAGGCCAACAGTGATTCACGCTATTTCACGGAACTACATCCACTTACCAAGACCAGTCATCACTGGGTGGAAATCAGACAGAGAAATTGCATGCACAATTTTCACCAGCTTACTGTAAATGGTCACTAAAGCAGCATGCACTTAGGAAGCTGTAAGCTTTCTGGCACAAACCCTGGTGACCACAGAGTGTCAAACAGCTCTACAGTAACAGAACATACAGAGACATTTCAGGAGACCCAACAGACTGGAGGAGACTCCCAACTCCAGGGAGTTTTTAGAATTTCTCTTAAAGGGCTGTGTATACCTGCTTCATTTCTTGGGGTGTATACAGCATGGTTCGGATAATCATCACTCTATCCAGCAGGTCCAGTGGTATTCCATGAGGCGATACTACATCCTCCGTGCCTCTAAAGGACAAACCAAACAGAAAGAGATTAGATGCTATTCTGAGTTCAGTACATGGATTTTACTAAAATTAGTTGTAATTGACCACGTCTACTAGTTTACAATTCTTTTGTATTCCCATAGAGAGACACTCCCCAGGCAGAGACAGGAAATGTTTTACCTGAAGCTGATCCTGGACAGCCCAAGGAAAACAAGTACTATTGCCAGAGCTCTTAAACATGCCACTCAAAAATACTTCGAGGTGGTGCTTTCCTTCATGTTTACTTGCATTGTATCTTACAATACAATCTTATCTAATGTTCCAAAGTATCTCCCAGCAAGGAACAAATTATTCTTACTAACTTGTTTAGCAGCGTCACTAGAAATTATACACACTATCTACCATCCATTTGGAGAACATCCCCTCTTCATGGATAAGCCATTACTCTGTCCAAGCCTTCTCCCAGTCCTCCCAGTGAATACTGCAGTGGTTTACATTCCATGCTTGCAATCCAGCAAATTGATAAGTGAATGTCTATGCATGAAAGATAGAGCAGGATCTAGCCCCCGCAACCATTTCATTTGTTTGCTGTACAACACTCAAGAGCAAAGGCTGCAAACACACCTACTCTTGGTTTTCTAAGACCACCACAATTTGCTGGGAAGTCAGAGCCAAATATATCCAGATTCCATGAGATCTGTAGAGATGGCAGGTGAAAACAGTCAAGTGCTGGTAGAGAACTACATTTCTAAGTTCAGTGCTTGTATTCAGGCACTGCAGCTTTGGTCACGATCCTCCTTTTGGAAATGAATCAAGATGTCCTACAATCACTGTTGTACTCCTGAGTAGATGGTGTTCTCTCCTCTGAAGTGATTCCTTCTCTTATGAGGTTACAGAATCACCTATACTATACAATTAATTTTTCCCCATTGCTTTTAAGAGCCATCAGCATGCAAATCAGAGCATCACTAACTACCTGAGATAGCAGCATACAATTAAGAGCTTGCTTTTAAGGACTTAATTTAGCAAAATAAGGTACAACTATCCTATGGAAATCTTCCTTTCTTAAATCACATTTTTTTTCCCCAAAAAGATCTGCAGTGAATCTACACTGACAGATCTGTATTTGCTCTACTTTTACAAGCCAGCCTTTTTATGCTTTTGCAAAGAGATCACTGCAACGTCCACCTTAAACGTTTCTGAAGGGCTTATCACCTTAACTTCCAAGCATGCAAACAGAGAAAGATTAGTACCAGATGAGCCACTAAGAGGGAAAAGAATAGCTGGCCACACAGCTGAATTAAATCAGTTTAAAGAGTAGCAATCATTGCTAATGACAGCTTGTTTAGACATAATTAGACCTAGACCACAAATTAGCAGTAGAATTTAAGGAAGAATCTGAAAGAGGAGAGCACTTTTACTGAACATGCAATGAATGCACTGTATGGGTGCAAGATATTGAAGTGGAGGCACGAACTAGAATGGAGATGAAAAACAAGTTAGTTGACAAGACTGAAGAGCCACAAAAAGCCAGACCAACACAGGAAATAACGAAGGGTAGAGAGAGGCTGACCTGTGACATGTTTTGATAGAAAGAATAGGAAGCTTCAGTCTGATGCAATGAGGACAGCAAGCAGCAAAATGACCCACAAAAAGCAGGAAACTATGATATTAGAGGTTTTTAGCCCTGGTGCTTTTGATGTCCCTAATGAACAAGCAACAGATCCATTCAGATATCTAATGAGGAAGGTAATTGTTACAGATCACTGAGGAAATAAGAATTCAAAGCTGTTAGAGAAAGAGGAATGTGTCAGTGGAAATAAAAGAAGGGATTTATTCTCCTTTAACTTAGTTCAATCTGGCGTTAAATGCCTGTCCCATCAGGAAGCTCACAAGAAGTTCCTGAGCAATGAAGCAACCTGTAAACCAGGGATTATCACAGAGGTCAGTATTAGAGGCAAAAGCCTTCAGAGATCATGAATCTTCTGATACAGCTAATTCCAAGGTTTATAGACCAATGCAAACTGGAAAATTCAACTTTAGACATCATACCTGATAACACAGTTTCCTCGATTGGAAGCGAAGATGACAATGGGGGAAATGGAAGATTCCAGTGCTCGGTGCAGGTACGTGAAACATTCAATATCCAGCATGTGAACTTCATCTACGAAGAGTACACCTGGGACTAGCTCAGCAATGCCTTGATCGATGTATTTATTTACTACTTTATTTATCTCTCCTCGAAGTTTGTCTGAAAATAAGATGAAACTGTTAGTTGTTCTGCTAGTGAGCTGTAAGTCTGTGTGAAAGACTTAAACTAAGTAAAAATCTCCTTGAATTTTTTCATGGTTTGGTATCTTACCCCTACAGGGAAAAACCTCTATGACACTAAAATTCTGTGGCATTCTCGACTGTATTGGGGAGACATCTGTCTGAACTTGTAGCACTTCACTAGAGTAGTCTGTCCCTTCACTTGGCTTGTGAAAAACTATGATTTTTGTGTGTGTCAGAGGGAAGTCAGTCAAACCTCAGTTTAAAACATGAAACTTCACCATTTCCAAGCATGGCTGAAGAGAACATCACTGAAAGAACAAAATATTGCTCCTGTATGTCAACAAAGAAGTTGTGTTCAACAGCAACAATAGCAACAAAAAATAGGGCTATATAAACTTCTGTGAACATATGGATCTCAAAGCTATGCAAGTCATTACATGGATAAATCTGACATTAGAATAAGCAAAGTGACCTCTGGAACAGAAGAAATACTTCAAAAGACTGCCAATCAAGTTAGGTATTGAAACAGACTTTGATGTAAATTTACACAGTCGCTTACTGAAACATTTCTTTCAAAGCAGAAAGGAGAATACATCTTTCTGTAGATTTTTTTTGCTCCAATGGTTTGTAGGTATGAAGAGCAGCAGTGCACTTGGAGCATCAAGCTGCTACAGAGGTGCCTAAACCAAAGCAAGTTTAGTCTTTAGACGCCGTTTCTCTGCTCCACAGAAATTCACTATCGTTGCTTCACGTAAGCACACATCTTAACACCACTTTTTAGATTTGTTGTTGTTGTTCCGTTTGGCTGTTTGTCAAAGTGTGAACCTCACGCTCTCTGGCAGGAGTATTTTGATAAGGGGGGTGGCACTAGCATTCTAGCCTCTTTCTCCCCAGGCAGATTGGTGCAGAATACAGTATTTCATCACTCCAAGTGTGAACCAATTCTATGATGGACTGTTTCCAGCCATTGCAATTATAGCAGCTGTAACATTGCTTTTTGAAATCTGAATATTTATGTGTTATGGAGACATTCACTTAGAGATGGTACGTGAATAACCCTATTTTTAATGCTCTTCTAACTGGCAAACACACAGGTTATATTGGTCTACAAATACCATGTAGGATTCATACCAGTAATTTCAGTTTTCTTAGGCTTCATTAATTGCCCCATCATAGAAAGGATGTCTTGCCCGCCCTAGGAGAAGAAAGTTACAGATCAGCTATGAGATCTCATCATGAGCACATACCACCAGAAATTTTATAAACCAGAAACTGCTTAAAAGTTGTTACTTGCACTTAACTTGATAGAAGCAGTGGTCGATAATTTGTCAAAGGTTAGATCACTGCACTGCAGCAGCATTTTAAACAACCATTTAGCTACTTCCTCACCCTTTCTTTAGCCATGTTCATTTGGAGAACATAGAAAACCAAAATCAGGTATCCTCGTTTAAAAAAAAGCTGTCACAGAGAAGCTCATAAAGACTAAAAGTATCAGGGACCACAGAGACTTGGATTGCCTGCGTGCATGGTAGATATTCAACCTGTAAACACAGGATCAATTATGTTAAGTTTTAAGAGTTTTTGAACACCTTGACTTTTATCATGTAAATGATTTGTTGGAAAAAGGATGTTTATTCTGAAATGGAATAGTTATAGGCTTGTAGTATAATACTGTAGGGATGCCAGTCTAAACAAAATACTTTATTGTTAGTGGTTTATGTTCATGACATACATGGAATTCCCTCAATACTGGGTTTATGTTAAGGTAAAGCAAGGAGTAATTATCCTATTTTCTTTTGTAAAGGAAAAGAAAGGAGTAATTATCCTTTTTTTTTTTTTTTTTTTTTTTTGCTGCAATATGTTCAGAGCTCTGTTGAAAGTCACAAGAAATTTAACAAGAGGTTAGGAAACATTTCTGAAGGAAGTAGGGACATCAACAGAATCTGCAGCAGTCAAAAACACTTAGTGACCTTTTATCGTAGTACTTGAAGTTTGCATTTCATGGCCACAATACCATAAACACAGAGCAGAATAAATTAATCTGTATTCAGAACTTTTGGTAAATAAAATGGTGCAGATCTGGTTGGTGCTACCTCACATCTGTAGACAAATTTCCTTCTGGAGAAAAAACAATAATCTCTTTCCTTGGTCACAAGGAGTAGCCTACACTGCTCTTTTTTTGCAGAGGATGGTGCGTAGTGGTGGTGAGAATGGGAGAACTAGCTCTAGATTATGCATTAACTGCAGGGATCTCAAATATCCATATGGAAGCTCTGCTATTGCTATAAGGCTGTTCTCTGTAGTGGCAGGAAATGTACTCTGATAAATATTCCATGACCAGGTGTGTGAATCCTAGTCCAGCAACTGCCTTTTTAACCTGTATGGCAGGGCTGCTGAGGCAGCCAACTGCAGTGTGACTTCCCTCCAGAGAGGAGAGAAGACTGGCCTTCATGGTGTAACACCTACTTCTACTCTATAGTGGTATCTCTGAGGGTGATTTAGGACAGCTCAGCTTTGTACAGCTCCTTGATTATTCTAGTAACGATCACATCTATGTCAAGTTATTTTTCTGTAAAGACTTCGTCCATGGAGTCAGATACCTGAGGTCGAGCGTTGGCCACATCTAAGTCATGCAGGGTGACATCCTGAATAATTTCCTTTTTCTTGTGCACATCACCCTTTGGCAAGGGAACATATTCTTCAGCTTCAAGGTCAAATTCCGTAGCATAGATATCACACCTGCCTTGCCTCTGAAAGAAAGCAAAAAAAGAGAAACCCAAGTATAGAATTAGTTTTGGTGCCAAAACCTTGAGTGATACAAACTTGGTAAAGGGCTTGGTTCACAATTCCAGTCCTGACAAGCTTCAACTGACTATTCAGACATCCCACTCCCTGCTTAGCAACAGGCATTCCCTATCTACTGATCAAAGCTCAAATACTCTGTGGAAAAACACCTGATATTTTCAGCGGTAAGAATATTCCACTCCCCTCTCCCCTTCTTTTAACCGCATGCAATTCTTGCTAAAGGACAAATCCAGCAGATTAACTAGAGATTGGGAGAACTGTTCAAGACTCCTTTGTAGGTGGGTGATTTATTATATGACACAAAATATTATGCTCATCCATTAAACAGCAAGTATCGCTGTATACTACTTTCTAAATCAGATATGAAAAGAATGCTAACTAATGCAGCATTCCCTTCTACATGTATATATCTTGTGGAGAAAATACCAGAGCGATAAAAGAAAGATTAAATATACTGCACATGTCAGCTTGAAAATGACTAAAGTTGCTTGATTTTTCCCCCTTCCCTTAAAGATGTCTTGATCTTACAGAACTGAAAACTCCTCCAGACAGCATCAGTGATAGCTTCCTTGCCAGATGACCCTAACTGTGAACCAGATGACCACAGTCTTTCAATGTGAGAGAGAATTGCCTCTCCAGATAAGGAAAATACTGGGCACTTTTTAAAACTTCCATGTAACCATTTCACGCCAGTTAAGGTTAATATATTGGAGAGCCTTCTGACAAAGGCAGAGAAAGGTGTGCAAAAATACATACACCTGCATGAAAGTGTACAACTTTTACCTTGACGGCTCCACTGTTTGCTTCAATATAAATAACATCACCAGTTTCCACTCGCTCCTTCTGCAGGCTCTCAAATATGCTTGGGTCCAGCTGGAGGCAAGCGAACATCACAGTTGGTCAGAGCAGTTCCACGTTGTTACGGTAATCACGGAAGAGAAATTTAGTCTAACGTTCCCTCCCACCAGACAAAATTAATCTGCAACTCCCCCCAACAACACTTCTAGGATTCTATAAAGCTGTAACACTTGGAGTAGTGGTAGAGAATAAAAGTGGAACAAGATGCACTGAATTTACTTTCTAACAAAAAAAAATTGCTACCTGAAGGAAGTAACGTTAAGTACCAGAAACAATGATACCAGTAACTACCAAGAAGTATCCTTTTGTGTCATGTGCTAATATATTTATACTTAGGATGTGGTACTTTTGCTTTCTAAACAAAACTTCTATAAAAAATCTGGCTATAGCACTGGATTATGCTACTTGATTTCTTGAATCTGCATCCTCTGTGGGGCTGTGTGTGAGAGAGCAAACGTGGAACACGTTAGATGCCTTTGTTTCTCTCAGTACATGTTTATTCACTTTTGCTCTGCATTTTCTTGTTTTCAGAGCAAGATGATCCTTTGCAACAGAGACAGCTTTCAATTCTCTCATACTCTGACAGGGAAATTTAACAATGTGGACAAAGACTTATAGAAGAAAACAAAGGAAAGTGGGTCTGAGCTGGCAACATACCAGCTCAATTTCCAGTTCAAAATCAAACATTCACTAGAGTGTACCTCCTCATGGAAAGAAGGGATGTGACAAAAAGAACAATTTATACTGAAGCAGCCAAGATTTCACAAAACCATCCTCAAAAAATTCAGTTGGGAGTCAGAAAAAACAAAAAAACCCAAGACCTTTCTTGTATGTTTGTTATCACGAACACGAATTTATAGCCAGGGTCAGTGTGAGGTATCATGGACTTGAGAGAGATCATAGTTCAGATTCCCAACACAGCTCACTTCTCCGTGGTACTAGAAATGCTGCAGAACTGCACCAGGACCACTTCCTGCTTGCACTCTCCCTTAAGTCCTTGCAGACATACAAGTGTGTGCTGCCCAACAGAAACATTACAGGGGCTGCTGAGTGACGGGTTTATCCCCAGTTTCAATTAGTATGAGACAAGACTAACATCTAAACATTCTACGCAAACCAGAATAAAATACATGCTCAGGAGTAGGATAAGGTTGTCTAGCAAAAGAAAACAACCTCCTTGCATCCTCAGTCTATAGAGGTGGGGAATCAAGAGCTTGCAATGGAAATAAGAAGTGCTAACAATAGAAGACGACGACTTGAAATACTTCAGGAAATTTTTCAGGCTCTACCATACGTACCTTCAACTGTTTGGTTCCCTTTGCAGTTTTGAGGCCTATAATTACATGGCTGATGGTTTTGCCATAACCCCCCATAGGATTTTCAGTCTCACATGGAGTTAGTTCTGTGACTTCTCCTTCATAAACCTCCTTGGTCTCTTTAATCCTCAGCCCTGCAAGAAATGGTTTAGCATAGTGTCAGCGCCCAAATCAATGGCTGGATACAGTCTGCTACATTACTCCCAACAGACTGTAACATATTATTAGGTTGCATTACATTTAATGGTATTTTTTTACTTTCAAAATTAGACCAATTATTGTTCTCTTCTTCAATATTAAGTGAGACTATTAATCCTGTGTCACCAGACCAAAAGTTCAGCCCAAGTTCTGACCTGCAAAGCAGTTTGTTAAACTCTAATAAACTATCTTCTTTCCCTCTGTTATTATTAGCTCTTGAAGCAAATGTAAATATCCTCTCTCTTTTTCCCTCCCCCGAAGAGGGGATTTGCTTGATTTGTTCCTCTATGCTCAAGTCAAAGAAACGGTTCATCTTCGAAAACTAAAGTCCCTAATTGTAACTGCAAGTTTTACACAATTTTTGCACCATCAGAAAAGCCTGCAAAGTAAGAAAAAAGACATGAGAAAAAAGTAACTTCATAAAAATCTTAAAATTCTAGCAACTAAGAAAAACATAAAGTGACAGGTATTGCGTCATAAAATTAAGAAAAAGTTAATGTAGAATTTAAAATATGTTTCAATTTAATTGCAAAAGGTGAACTAGATAATTTCGCAGAATCTGCTATAAAGCAAATTTAAAACTATTTCAAAACAGCTGACAAAGCTATCCTTACTCTGTTAGTTTTCAGCAGTTGAGCTATCCTCATAGTACCTGGGTATCTTCTATTCCAGTCAGAACTATTGTAATTAACTAAGTTATTTTAAATTGATGAAAAAAACAGAGCTAAGAGTTTATAGTTATACTGTTCCACAGAGAACCCACTATCATCACCACCACCACTACAATTATGCAGATGTTCTAACTACATAAAAGTTCAAAGAACCCACATCTGAAGAGACTCTATAAAGTATTTTATGAGACACACATGCCATACCAAAAATACTGAATAGGCTGTAACAAGATATAAGGAAGTCATCCTGCCCAGTCTGAGGCTGTAAGGACTTCATAAAACTTTCCTTGTTCCATAACTTTTCATTTTGCTTTGAAATAGATCAGACACTTCACCAGTAAACCTGAGGTGCTGATAGGGAAGGGTAAAGAACTGACAAATATGAGTCTGTCTCCCTCTACTGGACCTAGACCAAGACTAGGATTTGAAATGTGAGAAAAGAGTTAATTGTGGTTAACGTGATAATTTCTTGGTAGGAAATGTTTGCTTCCTCTCACTTAGCACTGCATAAAAAGTTCTTTTTACAGTTCATTTTTGGTAATTTTTTAAAATGTTTTTCAGGTACGGCAAAACATCAGACAAAAAAAATTAACGAACCTTTGAGTTATAAAACTGACTTGGACAAGGCTGTATCGTGTAGGCTACACATGCAAGGAATGTGAAACAATATGGGAACTGCTGGTGGTGAGAAGGGGACGTTCACAGGTTTGTTTTTCCGTTTTGTTTTGTTTTTAAACTTTCAGCATGATCTGTGTTCTGCTCTGATAAACTGGAAGCCCATTTGTGTTTGGGGTGTATTTTGTATGCTGCTAAAGCACATTTTCCAGTTTCATTGCATCTGAAAAGAATCCAGTTCACATGCGCAGTCTGTTCTAGAACACAAATCAAAATGGAGCCAGTGAAGGCAACCTAGAGACTCACTGCAAAAGCACACCTCTGATCTAAACTAACATGCTCATATAGATGTGTCTATAAAAAATATTTACGTGATCTGAACAAAGGTAATCAATACCTTGACCTTGCTGATGACTATTCCTTGTTTCCAAATGAATCTGCAGCTATGAACGTCATTCTCAAAAGAGCTCTTTAAGTTAAACATAGACATTTCCTACTTACAAATCAGAGGTATGAGTCTAAGAAGGCAACTGCAGGCTATTTCTTGTTTTGGTTCAACAGCACCACGTGAAGTTAAATAGTGCTTGTTTGATTTACTGGCAGTTACTGTTTAGAGACACAGGGAACAGATACGCTGTTTAAATGGCTATTCCAGTAGATTTTTTTTTTTACTGCAACGGAGCTCTAACATTAGCTACTGCCATCATCCTTGCCAGCTGCTAATGACCACTACACAGGAGTAATCTCCGTCAGCTTTTTTAACTCATACAATGATTCCATCTTCTTGTTTCCCACTCTACCCTTTTATGTTTCTTAGGTATTACAAACTCTACTATACTCCAAGCAGTACTTGGCCACAAGACTGTCAAGTCTGTTATTAAAAGACTCCCAACAATAAAAGGTCTGTAAACTCAGTCATTCCAGTTTTGTTATACAGTGTTGGGTCCAAACCAGTCAGACTATATTGTTTACAAGTGAAAAAAAAAGAAATATTAAGTAAAAAATTTATGTTAACAACCTCATCATTGCTATAAATTGAGGTGACTAAGCCTTCTGAAAGTAAAATGCACAATATGAGCAATAGATGATGTGTACAGAACCTGCTAATAAGAAATCATACAAGACTCTTCCCCACCCCCTAAAAAACCACTAAACCTCTAAGTGAATACTTTAGATACTGGGTTGACACGTGAGCTCAAGCTTCTCTTGGACCCAGTCACATCTACTCACAATCTCACATTGCATGGCCCATACAAAATAATTTTTTTTAAAATGTGCCCTTCTAAATTATTTCTTTCCCAGGCAGGGAAGCTGGCACATAACCGAGATTTAAACATGATTGGAAAATGTTCTGTTATCAAAAACATCAGATACTAGTCCTTTAAAGCATTTCAGAGGTTTGGGTTTGTTGGTTTTTTTTCCATCGATAAAAATATTCAATAAATGTTGTGTTACGAAAATGTGACATATAATTCAACAGAAAAGAATAAAAGAAGTTCCATCTTTCATTAACACCAGTATTTGTTTAGAAGTGCCTCTCTATTGACATTCAGGGAATGCAGGAACTAACAATGTAGCTGGCTGTTAAACCTTAGGGAGTTAAAATACTGCTATCTCTGCAAATGACAACACGGATGGCATAAGTTTCATCTGTTGGTTCAGGTTTCCAAATCTCTGACAGGGAACTTCATCACATCAAGGAAATATTGCAGACTACTCAGTTTCTGGCTTCCCTCCCCCAGGCCCTGCCAGATTTGTGGTAACCAGAAGACCAGAAACTACTGAGAGTTGCGTTCTTATAAAAGTCAATGGAATACTTTTGTTTCATTGCGGATCTGGAAGACTTCTTCACCTTACTGCCACTGAATACTTAGATGAATTCCAAAGGGAAACATGGTACAGAAACCAGGAAAATTAACTGTTAATACGTTCAGTACTAAAAGCAGTTAGGTTGTATTTAGCCAGTCCTCATACAAACAACTCTAACTGCATTTATCAGCTGTCAGCACCTATCATGTAAGAGAATTTAGATACTCACTGAGGTTGTGTTGCAAATTTAACCAACTGAAATCAAGCTTGTAAAAGCACTCTAAAATTGAGGAAGATATTAAGTTAATGTATTTACTTTGTTGGCATGGAACTTTTCTTTGTGCTTGTTGAAATACTAAATCAAACACTGCCATTTGGGAGTCCCTGATTAAGACTGTTTCCTTAACAGGCTGAGAGCACTAAAATAAAGGAGGAGAGAGTGCTTTTCTGTCTGCAATATTTCTGCTAATGTGAGAAGCTACAAGTTTTTCCTTTAGAATTATTCAGAGTCATAGGCAAAACTAGGAGATGAACCTGGAGGATGAGAAAAGACTCCATGGAAGAATTAAGTTAAAAATTAAGTACAACAATTAAGTTATGGTTTATAAAGAGAAAACCTTACTGACTGACATGACCACGTGTGGAAGAGATTCACTAAATTAAGATCTGCACTGAAGAAAAGAACATACTGTGATCTGAAGACAACCATGACCACTGAGAAGTCCTTCCTTTTTAGATGACTGGGAAAAAACAAAATAAGTATCATGCAAATACTTTATTCTTCTGGTTTTCTGAAACCTACCAATTGCACGCCGGAAGTTTTCCATTAGAACTTCTGTTTTCTTGATCTCAGTGGAATAGACCTCACTTCCAACCATAGGACAAAAGGGAACTTTACTTCCCAGTTCCTGAGCAATAGCTAAAGCCAAAGCAGTCTTAAAAGAATAAAAAAACATGAACCATACATTAATTTTTATGAGAATTAACAAAGGATTCTTTCTGTGCAAAGTTAATTTTTTCCTCATCATATAACCTTCCATATATCAAATATCAATTTAATATTAATGCTATTCTGTCTGATGCACATTTCTCACATGTAACAACCCTCCCCCCCCAGAACAAGCTAGACACATATAAAGTCATTTTTAGCGGACTTATAAAACACCTTAAAGACACTGGGCATTTGAATTTGACATCTGATACAAATGCAAAAAGCCTTAAATAGCACAGGAAAAAAATAAAACACCCCCCCAAAGCAAAAACTATTTAGGCTTGTAATATAAAATTAATTTCTAAGACTCTTCTTCAGAGACCATATTATGTGTCTGGTAACGTCCAATGGGTGGTTTCACACTAATGATGCCTGAACACATCACTGGATACTGCCAGCATTGATGACATGGCAAAAATCAAAATACAAAGCAGGAAACCATGTTAATAGATTGATGAAAAAAAATCTACTAGCAGGAAACATTAGGTAATGACTACCCTAAAACGGTTTTGACAACAAATTAAAATAAAATAGATTTGGGAACTTTAGTTCATCTCAAAAAAGAAAAACAATACCTTGCCAGTTCCAGGAGGTCCTGCCAACAGCACAGCTCTGCCAGCCATTTTCTTGCTTTTGATTAGTTCCACTATAACCCCACACGCCTATAAGTTAAATAAGCATTTACACTGTTAACATAAGCATTACTATAATACGTGTTGTTCCAATATTAGTAAAAGTGTTTAGAAATATTAGATTTTGTGAGCTCACTAAAGAGGGTTTTTATTTCATGTACACAAAAGTGAAAAAAAAGATTAGAAAAACCTACTTCCAACAAGCATTTTATCTGATACAGATATTATAAAAAACCAAGTCAAATCACAGACAACAAAAGTCAACGTACAAGCACAGCCTCCTTTCCCCAT
The DNA here is from genome assembly GCA_013400055.1 of Nycticryphes semicollaris. Lineage (NCBI taxonomy): Eukaryota > Metazoa > Chordata > Aves > Charadriiformes > Rostratulidae > Nycticryphes > Nycticryphes semicollaris. Next base: position 388,208 of record VXBJ01000760.1, on the reverse strand, counting down.
CCTGGAGTCGTGTGCATATACAAACGTTTAAAAATAAATGAGGAAATGGACTATTTGAGTTTCAGAACGACAGATCAGCCAAAGCCACGACCAGACACCGGACTGAAACAGAAATTCCTATTTCCACTTGTACGAAATCTCTTGATTTTTGGTAGCTTTCATCGCCTTCGATACACAAATTTCTACGCCTAAAATGGGGGCGACAGTCACCTGGCCTTGCCGTCAGCTAACGCAAAAAAGTAGCGGCGTTAAAGAATAACCTTGATCACCCCCATCGCACTTCGCACAGCAGCGGAACGCACGGGGGAGCCCAGCTGAGACTTTCACTCGCTAACGGGACTTATAAAGACACCCAGCACAGGCCGACCCTGCCCCCCACGCCACCCGGGCCCCCTCAAGCTTCACCTCAGCCGGGAAAAAGGCTGCAAGGCCCCCATGGGAGCCCGGGCCGGGCCCTGCCGCTCCCCATCGCTCACCTCCCGCGCGTTCTCCTGCCCCACCAGCCCGGCCCCCGCCGGCTTGGCGGTGCCGCTCTCATCCAGCCCCAGCCCCTTGACATGGCTGTGGGCGGCGATGCGCTGCGTCTTCGAGGTGCTCTTCACCTCCTCGATCTTCATGGCAAGACAGAACCGACCCAAACCACCCGCGCTCACC
>VXBJ01000760.1:375232-387146 GCA_013400055.1 Nycticryphes semicollaris | reverse complement strand
TTCTTGTCTCTACATCTACTTGAACATCTTCGTTGAATTCGGTGTGGGGATGGAGCTAGTGCTTCTCTCCGCTCTCCTGGAGCGGAGAGAGCCCTGGGTTTCTCCTGGCTCGCTGTGGGGCTGGGTGTCCCCCACCTGGAGCGGAGAGAGCCCTTGGATTTTCTTGGCTCGCTGTGGGGCTGGGTGTCCCCCACCTGGAGCGGAGAGAGCCCTGGGTTTCTCCTGGCTCGCTGTGGGGCTGGGCGTCCCCCTCCTGGGGCAGAGTGGAGCCTTCACTGTCCTCTGGCTTCCTGAAAGGCTCGGTGCCACTCTCCCAGGCGCTCTGGCTGCCCATGGCCAGCTGTTAGCAATGCTTTCTGAAAACGTCTCCTAGGTTTCACTTGGAAAAGTAAGCCAAGGCTTCTCATGGGTGTTTCCTAGATTTTTATAAAAGAAAAAGTAAGGGATGATCTCTTAACCATTTGGTGTCACTCACTATGACCTTGTAGTGTAACTGCAAAATAATTCTATTTGATGTCTCCAAAAACCTGTGTTAACAGATGCTGTACCTACAACAAAACTTAGGTTCTTCCTGAGCTTTGACCTATTAAAATAAGGACAAACACGTCCATCTTCCCAGCAGGTAGTTTCCCCAGCTTTGCAGACCTTGCCCTTGTTTTCTCAGGGCTGTGAGGCTCCAGTTTGTAGGCTGTTATAGATGCTGACTGTGGTTCAGCTGTAAGTCTGCTGCACCTTTCACATAGTGTTTGAATGGTTGACATGGTGATCACAGTGAAACTTTAGATGGGATCTGGGAACCTGTGGTTCCAGTGACTTCTCAGTGTTTGTAAATATTAGAGTCTCCCTTCCTGAAAAAGAAGGGACTCTCTTCCCATTAATATGTAGTGTTTTCTGTGTTTGACTTTAAAATGATGGTTGTGTATGCAGTGTCCAAGGCCGATGGATCAGGGTAGTATGATGCAGAACTGTTGCCTGGGCAAAGAGGTGGTGCAGCCCCCACTCTCCCACGTGCTCCACTGTGCAAGGGCAGTCCTGTGACAGTGCAAGCCAGGAGAGTGGCTTTCAGGAAGGATGGGAGTTATGGCTCAATTTGCAGAAGCCCATGAACAGTATATATGCTATTCATTCCCTTTTTGTCTAATAGCTTCCATTAGTTTTGTTATAAATGTCATTCAGCAAAGAAAAGACTTTGCTATTTGTTTCTTTCTTTTCCTGTTAATTGTTCTGCCAGTTTATATTTACATAAACTAGTTTAAAATTGTAATTACAATATAATTGCACACATATGCAGTCCAACACCTTTGTAAAGATATCCTATTATACCAATGTTTAGCTAAGAATTTTTGAATGTAACAAATATAAGCTATCCTTTAAACAATTAAAAAAGTATGTATACTATTGGACTCTATACATCCTCTAAGGGTCATATTAGTCACAGAATACAAATGCCCAATACGTACTGAACTTCTTTGTAAAAAAGCAAATATACAACTTTGATTTCTCTAGTGCATTAAACTGCCCCGAGTGTTGTGGGTAAGTCGGCATAGAGCTCAAGTTTCTGCCAGTTCTGGAAGAATAATTAGCAAGTCTTCTAAGAGCTCTGAAGGCAGTGATGCTGTTAACGAGGTCCAGGCTGGGTATGGCCCTCCTTAATGAAGGACTAGCTATGGATGAAATGCATATTCTTTTATTAACTTAAACCAAAATCTGTCTGTACATTCTATGTTATCTTGTTTGATGTTGCTGTGAGGCCCATTTTTGAGATTATGGAGTTTAAAAACTATTTAAGAATATTTGCTTATTTCTTTTTGGTGAAATTCAATATATAGGCAGAATAGATAATTGCTGTTAATCTTCACTATAGCTTAGAAGGAGGATAGAAATATTGGATATATGTAAAAATCAGATATACTAGGTAAGGTTCCTTATTTTTAGCAATACTAATTCAATTAGAGATTTTTCCTGATAAAAGGGATTGATGTCTCAAAAGGAGTCTTAGAGTAGGGTCTAAAACTTCAGACTGCTAGTGACCATTGCTGTTCAGTAAATAAAATCTACTGCCATGATGAAGGTACAATTTTAGTACAGACCTGCAGAAATCATGAAAATGGTTTGAGTTTCTATTTGCAGTAGAAAAGAATATTTCCATATGAAAAAGAAACGGTGAACAATTGTATACGTGAGAGATGTGGAGCTGGCTTCTTTCTCTTACTTGCTCAAGTTAGTATCACTTAACAGAGTTTATGATCATAAGCTACCAGTGGTTTGACACATCTCATTGTATTGATTCTATTACTCGTTCCATATGTTCTTTGAGCATTGTACTGAAATTGCAGTTGAAAAGGGGGGAAAGAGAAGGTTTGGTTGAGGGAAAATAAACAATAATCCTTTAGACCACACAGGATTAATTGTTTATTCCCCGGAAAGAGCAGGGTATATGTGGAACTACTGGAGAGTTTAGAATTGAACTTAAATAGCTTAAATGGTCTTTTATGATGATGTCTGATGTGTTACGATGCATCAGGATGAGGAAAATATTGAACCTCAACCTTAATATGATTTTTGCAATAGTTTTTTAATACCTGACACGTTAGAGGGAGTGGGTAAAGTAATTAAGTTGCAAAGTATGAGTCATCGTTCTCCTCTGTCCGTGCCACCAGATGGAACATAAGTAGGTTGTTCGACCATTCTGCCCATCTCATATGATAGATGCTTTGAGTCTAATTTAATATTTCACTAGCCAGTTAGCCAGAAAACATAATACCTGTCACTAACAGTCTGAACTGTTATTCCCCAGGTTTAATCAACTCATTTTACCAAGGTTTCTTTTGTCCCCTCTTTGAGGTCTTTTTTTTGGCACAGACGTCATGCGATACCCGATGTGGGAGCTGGAGACCTGAGAGATGTTTTCCTAGACTAAATGTTTGAGGTTACAGGACGTGGCCCAGTTTCACATAAGCTTTCAAATTTCAACGGGACATGCTGAATCCTGAAACTGTCAAATACCGTATTATTTTTGGAGAGAGAGAGAGTATGTGTGTGTGAGTGTGTGAATGACCTTTACATTTTTACCCTATCCCAAAAGTCTGACTTCCTGCCCTTTCTCCCACGAGTCCATAAACTTTAGCAATTAAAGTGAACAGTCCTTAAGGAAGAAATTTGGTACAGGAGAGAACAACTGGAACAAGGAGTGATGTGTTAAGGAAAAGAGCTTAAATACTATAGAAAAATACTATAGTGATATAGAAAAATCTGAAGAAGTTGGGATTCTTTTATTTTGCTATGTTTCCCTCTCCATTTTAGTAATATCAGGACCTCTGTGTTTGTGTGTGTGGTTGTCCTGGTTTGTTTCCTGCAAAAGAAGCTGAAAGGTTTTTCCTACTCTTCATCAAAGCAATAGAAGTGATGAATCTTAACAAATGCCATCTCTCAATTTCCAAATCTGTAATTAATTCTAAAACTTTGTAAGCTAACAGAATGGACCTCTCGAAACACTGAATGAAAGTGCTTGTGTCTCTATTGATCACATTTATCCTGCTTGATCTAAGTGTACTGATTTCACAGGTACCGCGTGCACCCTGAGCTTGCAAAGAGCTGTACCTTCAAGTGGTATGTTGAGAAACTAGATCCACAAGACTCTAAAGTCCTGGAGAGAGGTATGTCCTGAGTGAGTGGTACCAGCAAAACCGTAGGCATTGTAACAAATTTTACATGTTTGGGTTTTTTCCTACACAAGGACAACTGCCTTTAGAGAATTGTAAGCCTTTCCTGTTTCTAAAGGAAGAAAATTAGGAACAAATCCACATTTCTACCTGACACACCTCCTTCTTGGAGGACTATAAGGTTATAAAAGAAATGCCAAATGCTTTTATGTGGGCATTGGAATTAAGTCCACTTTCCCATGGAATTTTCTTTCTTCCTTACATCTCCTTAGCAAAAATAATTCCCTTTTTTTCACCTCATGAGTTCTGTCCAGTATCCCTCTAGTTATTGTCTGAGCAAAATGCAGCTCGTTGTTCCAGCGGTAAGTTGGCAGCCCAAGGAGAATGGGTCACACCTGAGCTCTTGCTGTAGCCTCTTGCCCCATAGGCCATTGAAGCAGGCACCTCCTTTATCTCATTGCCAGTTTTCACAGGAGTTGTAGAAACTTTTGGACTTCTGTGCTTTGTCAAAGCTTGTTGAAAATGGCAGTTGCTTTAGATGTTTTGGGACGGCTTCTGCATAATGCCTCTTCTGGTTGGGAATGGGATCTTTTTCCACCTCTTCCTTCTAAACTCCTCTAATAATTAGCGCTAGAAAAATAATTAAATGGTAGGTAATGTGATACAGGGATATCTGTGTGGATTATAACTGTGTAGGGCCTTTTCTTATGGGAATAGAACTTCACTTTGCAAGTATCTATTGATATAACAGATTGAGACGTTCAGGGGAATGAATGTACGTGACCCTTATGATTTTAACAGGAAACTATTCAAAGCCTGGGAACTTAGTCTGAAAAGTGACATTATGCTTAATTTGGCTCCCATGACAGAACTCCCATCAAGTGGAACTATTCTGCTTCAGAAGCCGATTAACCAGGCTAGCTTGGTGCCTTGGCAGCACTCCTTGCCAGTTCATTTCTCTCCTTTGGGGAGATACTTGTCTCTCAAATAGCACCAGGCACTGGGAATGACTGCTATTTTTTCCCCCCTGTCACTGAGTCATTGATTCTGTCATCTTGAGTTCTGTGTGTTTGGGAAGGAGGAGAGATTTGTACCCAACTTTAAAGTGTTATGTGAAGCAACTTTCTTTGTAAGGGGAAAGCCTGGAGTTTGGAGTCAAAGCCTAAAAACTAAATCCGTGATGCTGGTAATGACCTCAGGCAAGTCATCTTACACTTCTGCCCCATTCCTTAGTTATTCAAATGTGAATGCTAAATACAATTAGTAACATATATTACTGTATAGAGAGAGCAAAAAAACCACTGCTGTCAAAGAAAAAATCTGTAGAATGTAGTGCATGTCAGGTCAACTTGGACACCTATGAGAGGTCTATAAGATGGTTGTTGGTTTGCAGGAGAGCTGTTCAATCACTATTGTTAATTTTAAGATTATTATTCTTAATCCCTTAAGGGTACAATTTTTCAAAACCATCCTATACAACATGAATATGCTTTTACAGGACAACGAGTTATGCAAACCCAGAAATTGGTGATTAAGTATGAGGAGCAAATGCTCCAAATCTTGCCCTGCGTTTTCATGGGAATTTGCATTATCTGTTGGACTTCGACATCAAATCTCAGCACCATCCTTCCAGCGGCAGCAGGGTTGGGGGTCTCCTTGCAGGTGGAACCAAGGTTTGCTGTGACAGCGAGTGGGATGAGCTCAGCAGCCTAATTACTGTGGGCAAGACGAGAGCCAAGAGCCCGTGCCCCAGGGACAGTTACAACAACCCCTGTCCCGGGGTTCTCTGCAGCGGGTGCTCTTGGCTCCCTCCTGCTGCCATTAGGCCCCTTGAGCCCCAGGCACACACCTGGGGAGGGGGCACCAGCTGTTGAGTGTGTGGCCATCAAAGTAAATTGCTGTAATTGCCTCTCCCGGGAGAGGAGGAGGAGGTGGCTGGGCAGAGGCAGCTGAGGAGCGCTGGGAGCAGGTGTTGAGGTGAGCCAGGGCTGTTTGTCCGGGGTCGGGTGGAAGTCACCCTGCGGGTTTGGGTGATGTGAACAGTGATGAATTTTACCACTTTTTTGCCATTCTGGGTCACCCTTCAGCGACACTTTATGCGTGTTTTAGCACCCTTCAATGCCGTGGAGGTGGGAGCCCGCACCGTGTAGCTGGGGTGGCCGCCTTCCCCGCAGCCTTCGTGTCCCGCCGCACCATAACACAGGCTGGGGACGGTCGGTCCCTCCCGCCGTCGCGGGTTGAGGTGGCGGAACGGCGGCGGCGGGGCCGGCGTTGCTCGCCGGGGCGCTGTTGGGACGGACCGGCTGGGTGCAGCGCCGTCATGGCCGCCGGGTCCGCGGTACCCCGTGTCCTCAACTTTAACGTGGGCGTCCTGGGCCATATCGACAGCGGGAAGACGGCGCTGGCCCGGGCGCTGAGCACCACCGGCTCCACCGCCGCCTTCGACCGGGCGCCGCAGAGCCGGGCGCGGGGCATCACGCTGGATCTGGGCTTCTCCTGCCTGCGCACCGACCTGCCGCCCCAGCTGGGCTCGGGGCCCGGCGAGCTGCAGTTCACCCTGGTCGACTGCCCGGGGCACGCCTCCCTCATCCGCACCATCATCGGCGGTAAGGGGCACAGCGGGGGCGGCCACCCCCACCCTGGGGCTTCGGCGGCGGGTAGTCTCCTGCCGGCGTGCCCCGGTCTTCGGCGAGGTCCCGCCGTCTCCCGGTAAAGGCGAGCAGGGCCCTTCCAGCCCATCTCAGCCCCGCCGGTGCTGGGAGCTTTGCCCGAGTCCGTCGGGGTCCTTGGGGTCTCCGGCTGCCCGGCGAGGGAAGGGTGTGAAGTGGTGTGTGGGGGCTTGTCGCGGGCCTCGTGATTTGGTCACACTAAGGAATTGCCTCTCAAATAAAATACCGATGGTCGGAGAAAAGCAGTTTGTAACTATGAATCCTTTGGGCACGCACTGGGTGGTGAAGCCTGGTCGGTTTTCTTACACTTACTCGGAAAAAAAAGTTTTCCATACTGCATACGGAGACCTTTTTTTGTGGTGTTTAAGGGCAGTATTCAGTTCTATTTTTTCACTTGTTAGAGCTGTCGGAGCTCAGAGCATGTTCCCTGGCTGAGAGCTGGGGTGTACCTGCTGGACATGTTCTTGCTGAGCTTTTGTCTTGGACACACTGGGGAGTTCTAATGGGATGATCTTATATTTAGAAATAATTTTGTGGATTTTAATAACTTTCCATTTTAGTCTTTGTAGATGATACCAGAAAGTTAACCTCGGTATTAGAGCTCTTTTAAAATTACTTCACCTTGCTCTGTGAGAAGTAACATCTCCCCTTTCCATCTCTTGTAAAAAGACTTAAGAGGTGGTTGGTGCTCAGCTAAGGATATAATGGAGTTGCAGCTGTTTAAAGTAATTGTAGGTCAATAAACTGCAACTACAGGGACTTCTGACAGTTCATTCCTGTGCTTTTCCGTTGCTAGTGTCTTCTTTTGTGTCAACTGGTAGTTTTGTAGGGCTAGTATTCACCTGGTAGTTTTGTAATGCAGTCTTATGTTTCTTTCTCAGCTAGACTGAGGTTCAGTTAACTTTCATGATGATTGAATGAATTTCATCTGTGTTGAACAGATGTAATATTTGTAAATGGTGTTAGCGCTAACTGCATTGTGTTGTTTGTATTTCTTTTGGATGGGATAATGAACATTTACTTCTCGATTTCACCAGCAGTAAAGTGCTCTGTACTGTTAATGGTGTCTGCAAGGGAGGAGTGGCTGTGAGCTAAATTCCAGACACCTGTGACCTCTTAGTCTTTTTTTTTGTACTTCACAATCAGCTGTTATCCCTAAGTAATCATAAGCACCTGATTATCTTCTAGGGAACAAAGTTTACTTTGGCAAAAGGTAACTTTTCTGGGGTGTACTGAAGAGTGACTTGTAGTGAGACATTCCTTTCTGTCAGAAAAAACCTAATCTGAGTGGGGTAGACTCTCTCATGAAGAGGACATGGGAATAATTGGAAAAGCAGCTTTTTCTTTTCTTTTTTTTTTTTTTAACACTTATCTGAGGTGATTGTTTAATCCATAAGCGTCTTGTTGTTTCCTATTGTTTGTATGAAGAGCTTCAAAGAATTTAGTTACAGCACTCCACGTTGGTTGAGTAAGTTATTCCTTATTGATAGGTCATGCTGGGAGAAGAGAACATATGGGTATTGCATTAGACTGGACAGCATGATAGAGTTTTCTTCCCAGCCGAAATTATTCTTTACAGGTAGCAATTCAGAAACATAAGCGTGTCAAAATTGCTTAGTTCCAGTTATACCAGATTAAATATCTTAGTGAAAACATTTGATTAGTGTGACTTACTGCAATTCTGTGTATTAAGGAGGAGTTGTAGAGAAAATGCAGTATTGTGCTAATGCTTAAAGAGTTAGAAACTTCAGTTTTTCTGCTTTATAGCATGTATCTTGATAGTGGATGCTTTCTGTAAATTTTTATTTTACTGCCAAGTTTAAAAGGTGAAACCTTGCTGATAAAACTTGATCTGTGCCTGTGGGACTATATAGGTGCTTATGGTTTCAGTGTGGTTTGGTGAAACTCAAGCTGAAGTATAGCATATCTTGCATGACAGGATATATCCTTCACTGTTTAGGTGTCCATATTTCAATATTACCAACTTTTCCAGCTCTTCAGAAATGGAAAACCAGGCCTCCCAGATAATGATACTTTAAAAATTTGGGTTATTTTTATCTGGTTCCTAAGCATGACTGTTTAGGGTTCACCGTACCAAGCATCTTCTTTGCAACCAGGAATGCTACTACTTTTTTCTTTCTGATGGAATCAGATTTATCTGTTACTACAGGTTTTCTATATATAAGGTTTTAAAATTAAACATAGGTGCAAAGTACTTAATTTTTGTATGTTCTTTCTGCACCTCCGATTTTTCCAGCCTCTTTAAATTTCTGCTTTTCTGAAACCAAGATCTGCAATGGCTGTAAATGTGAGTTAACCTACAGAAAAGCAAGAGCTGGGATGGCTGTGGGAAAAGGAGCTGGATGTGAGGAATCAGAGAGTGAAAAGACAAGTGGTCTCTGAAGTGTCCTTCTTATCTGTGCGTACAGCTTCTGTGTTAGAAGCTACAGGTGGGAAAATATGTTATTGCATGATCTTATTTGAAGCTCTCTTTTTTTTTTTCTTTTATTTTATTGAAAGTGGTGTTCAGCTAGTTGGCTCCCCCTTGAGTGACCCTGTCTTACAGACACTGTCAGCTGTGGCTGTGTAGCACCAGCATTATTCAGTCAGGTGTCCCACGAGGCAACTAGTTGAAGGGGTTCCTTCTGAGGAGCTCCTCACTGGCTTCACAAAGGAAGCCAGCAGTCTTTTTTATTTCAGCTCTTCTCTTCTAGAGTCCCATTTTCATCAGTGGTGGCCCAGGCTATCTTCTAGTCTGATTCCATCCTCTGTCATCTTTTCTGTGATCCCAGAGTGTTCCGAGTGTTAATTCATTTGCTATACACATCGGGTAAATCTGCTTACAGGTGAAATGAGACTATTTACCATTCTTTAAAATATTTCTCTATCTAGGTAATTCTGGAAGTGAATTTTTTTTTTTGTGGCTGGATCTAGTATTGTGTTTTTGTCGTGCTATGCCAGGTAGCCCTTGACCTTGCAAATATTTCTCACAGATGCTCACAAGATGCCTTAGGATTAAATGAATGCAGAATAGTTAAGCAGCAACCAAATGGAATGGAAAATAGAAGTCGTATTTCATTCTGTGTGGCTACATTTTTCTTTAAAAGCTTGTCCTTGAAAATAAAACACATCAAATGTTAAATCAAAAGATTTTTTTTTTTTTTTACCTCCATGCTGGGAATTGGAAATGTTGCAGAAGGTTCCACCCAAGATGCTTTTTAAAAATTTTCACCGGAAGGTGGTAGTCAAGGTTGGAATGGAATAAATGATAGGCACATACTACAGATCTACTTACTATGTCATGGCTTTCACTCGTATTTAAACTGCACTGGTTTATTCTTCAACAGCAGACTCTTGTGTATCTGATGTGGCAGGAAGGTATTATGTAATTGTGAATAGCTGTATGGCTTACATGGTGTCATATATTTCTGTCTTATTCTTTCAAACAGCAAGAACAGAATTCTTCACAATAATTTCAAGACTTTTCCCCCTTGCCCTGACAGGATCTTGTCTATCATGTATCAAGCAATGCAAAAAATACTGTATTTATAGCCATTCGTAGCTGACCTGCTAAAGAGAGAAACCAAACCTGAACAACTGAATTTTAAGGGTCAATTCTTTAGCTTGTCACAAGCAGTAAGAAGCATCCACATCAGCCTTGTGTCTGCTTTCTGCACTGAAGGAATCGCTGGAAAATGCAATACTGCTGGTTTTTATCATTCCTGTGCTTTTCTGTTGCTATAGAGGTTTAAAGTGTGACTTTGTTAAAATTTCACACTGAGAGGGGTAGTTTTTGTCACAGTCCTATGGGTGTTTTTTTTAAGTTTCTGTTCTTTTGTTAAATTTCAGTGAAGTAAATGCTTCTCCACTTGTTTGTTGCAGAGCTCTGCATCCAGCAGGGTCTGGAACAGTTTCTCCAATGAGTTCAGCAGTAAGGGATGCCTGCAGAGAGGTTATATGAGTTAATCTGCCAGAAGAAATTCAATCCCCATATTTCATTTTAAGACCACTTTGCGTAGCAAAGTAGTTTAACCAGTAGCAGATTTTTTACTTGCTGATGGTTAATTTCATGCCCTACAAAGGGTCAGCACACTAATACAGAAGAACATGATTACCTCATCCTGGCTTCCCCACACAGGCAGCGAAAGGACGCTGCCGTGTTTGGTTTAGGTGAGCTGTTGTCAGATGCCTTTTATCTGTTGGATTTTGAGATGGGTCCTCAAAAGAGCTTCTGAAAAAGAATGTTGTCTTTTTTTTTTTCTTTTTTTCTTCTTCCCTCCTCCCTCCTCCCCACTCCCTGAAGCTCAAAGGACAGAGTGGCCTTACAGGGTTTTAATTGGAAAGCTACTGCCTGACCCTGGTTGTCTAAACCTGGGGAGGGGGGGGCAGGGGAAATTCTGACAAACTTGTAGTTTTGTAGTTCTTATGCCTGTCTGAACCTTTGACCTTTTACTTCATAACTAGAGCTTCATTGTCACCATTTGTCCCTGCAGTTCCTTTCAAAGAAAACTGCCTCACGAGTGTCTGTTTTCACTTTGCTGCTGTGTTCTGTTAAGGAAGGGTATTAATTCATACCTGATACATTGGAGGGGCCAAGACTTTTGAACTCGCACAAGAGCTTGGGGAGGGGGAAATGAGCGTAGCAAAAGCATGTCTTGCTGATGCAAATGAGTACAATGAAAACAGTCTTGGGAGATCAAGGGAAATGTGGTCTTGCTACCAGCATTCAAATTCAGTCAGATGCAGATTATTTGTAAGATTAACGGAGCGCACAAAGAAGTATTTTTATCACAGGTTGTTTTGTTGAGTTTTAAGAGGATTTGTGAACTCAGGGTTACCTTTGCGTTACTGTCATGAAAATACACTTCCATCAGTGTCGACTCTTGCTTGTTGACACCTTTGTGAAGGTGTGACAGTTCTTGGTTTTTTTTTCCATTCCAGGCGAGTGAGTGATCAGGTAGAGTTTTATAGTTGTAGCATGTATGGATGGATGACATAAATTTGTACTGTTGAGTGCACAGGTTGAAAAGATACCTGTTGTTCTCTGGGGAAAAAGTGCCTTGTGTTATTCAGTGAATGCCATTCTGGTCAGAGAGAACTCACTGGAGAGCCTTGAGGACCCTGGCTGTCAGCTTGAAGTGAGAATAACGTTATAGTGAACCTTCCTCTGGTGAAAAAATATTAAAATACAACTCCCATGTCATATAATTCATATTCATGAGCCTTTATGTAGTAGTTGATGTTGTGGGAGCGCACATGGGCCAAAAGACTTCAAGTAGCACTAATGTAAATGTTTTCTAAGCCCTATTAAACGTGTTTGGTTCTTGGTGCTTGTAAATTGCTGAAATTGCTTTGTATTAAAACAGCAAATAAATAAACTTTATTTCTGTAAATGAAAACGCTTTCCTCTTGAAATTGAAACAGTGTCTTTTTTTAATTCCCTTTAAGTAATTCAGCTGATGCCAGATACTTGTCTGACAAATTAAAGGAGTATTTTTAATGACGTTTTAAAATGAGGGGCGCTTCTAATTAAGGAGCTATGTGTAAAGAAAAGGCAGCTGGTATAAAAAAAACAAAACAAAA
>VXBJ01000760.1:307044-375217 GCA_013400055.1 Nycticryphes semicollaris | reverse complement strand
AAAAAAAAAAAAAAACAAGAAGATACTGCTGCTTTACAATTCCCCCTCTCCTCGACCCCGAAGTGCAGCTGTGCCTCCTGGATGTCGCGGTGCGCAAGAGGGCAGTGTTTGCTCACGATGTGGGATCCTCACGATAAGGCCAGGGGGTAACAGGTCAGCGGGGACGGAGTTGACCTCACTTTGAATGGAAACAGAATTAAGCAGAAGATTTGAAACATAACTGTGGCTCCATTTTCCCCATTCCTAAAGAAAATATCCCCTGCGTTATGAGGAAGGTTAGTCTTATTTCATCTACAGTTTGGATAGTGCTTTTTCTACCTGATGCAATAAAACCGTATGGGGTGTTGTCTTACACGTTACATGAGGTGGGAGTTATACAGGTGAGATGAAACAGCTGGTTTTCACTCAAGTTCAATGTGAGTGCTGTGACTCCTTATCCACATAGAAAGGGCTATTTTTTTTTTTTATTTTACGTTTGCAGAAAGTTCAGCCTATAAAACAATTGGTGACGTGGGAACCATGGAGCTTAGTGTGCACGAGTAGTTTCTGTTCAAAAGAAACAGGGAAGTGCTGGAGGGAGTCCAGCATAGGACAAAAAAGATGATTAAGGGATTGGAACATCTCCCCTATGAGGAAAAGCTGAGAGAGCTGGGACTCTTTAGCCTGGAGAAGAGAAGGCTGAGGGGAGACCTTATTAATGCATGCAAGTATCGGAAGGGTGGGTTGAAGGAGGATGGAGTCAGACTCTTTTCAGTGGTTCCCAGTGACAGGATGAGGGGCAATGGGCACAAGCTGGAACATAAGAAGTTCCATTTGAATATGAGGAAAAACTTCTTTACAGTGAAGGTGACAGAGCTCTGGAACAGGCTGCCCAGGGAGGATGTGGACTCCCCTTCTGTGGAGATTTTCAAACCCTGCCTGGATGCAGTCCTGAGTGATGTGCTCTGGGCAATCCTGTTTTAGCCAGGGGAGTTGGACTAGATGATCTCTAGAGGTCCCTTCCAAATCTGACAATTCCATGATTCTTTCTGGATTTCTCCATGTCACTGACCAACTGAACAGAAGCAAGGTAGTTGTACTAAATCTGTTTTGAACTACTTTTGTGCTGTTTAGGGCTTGTCAGGTGACATTAAGAGTAGAATAAAACTTGGTTTTGTGTTTGTACAAGGGCACTTTAAAATAGCAGTCTTCATGTGTAATTTTTATCTTCTGTATCATAACTTTAATGGTTTTAACTTTCCATTTAAAATGCGTAGCTTCTCACTTCTGTGTGTATTTTTGAGTTCTGTGACAGCAAGACTAGTCTAATCAGCTGCTACCACTTCTATTCTATTCCCTCTTCTACTTTTTTGACTTGAAGCTGATTTCTCTATTAAAGTTGCACTGATTCAACAAGCGCCTAAATTATACATCAACTCTTAAGTAATATTAGAGAGTAAAACAGGGAGAGTCTTCCTTTCCTTTTATGGGTTGAAAAGTTTAAAAGAAGCAGGAGAGCCATTGTCTTCTGGTCTCAAAAGTTACAGTGAATAATCACATTTTTCACCTTGAAAGAATCCTGACAGAAATGTACTGTATCCTGTTTGTTTACAAAAAAAAATAAATAGATTGTGCATATCCTGTTTTGAAGATGTGATTTATAATTGAATTCTCAATCTTAAATATTGATTGTAAACATGAGTGGCTTTATTAAACATTGTTTGAATGTTAAATTGTCTCTTACTAACACAGGACAATTTTTCTGCAAAGCTTTTGAGTGGTTGTGTGCCTACTTGCTCGTATGCAACAAAATTGTGCTAATTCACACTTCATTATTTGACACAAAAACTTGACAGCTTCTCAGGAAAACATGGTAACCAAGTGCTGTAATGCTGCTGACTAAGTCTGTTTGATCATTCTTCCTATTGATTTAAAAACAGAATTTCTTTGTTCCATCATCCTGTGTGCAAGCATTCATCAACCAACCACGTGCCCTTTCATTTTACTTTTGCTTCACGTTTCTCCTTGCTTGGAATTTATTTTGTAAGCTGCTTGGGAGAGTCATTGAGCTTTATTAATCCTTTTTTAGGTGTTTTTAAGTCTTGGCTAATGTAGTGAAGTTTTATAAATACCTGCATAAAATCTAGAACAACTTACTATAAAATATGAAGCATGGTTATAGTTGACATTACCTATGCTGAAATAATTTTAAAGCACATTTTTCAAAGTAGTATTTTTACTAATGACGAGTGTGTTTACTTGCTAAATAGTCCAGTTTAGCAATTTGGTGGTCTACTGATCAACTAACTGGTTTAATAAGGTTCTACCGTATTTGTTTTACAGCTTGATTTAGAAGTTGTCTTCAACTAGTAGATGCTAGATAGAAGTTGAATGATATGTTGCTTATGTGTAGAACCCACTTTTAGTAGCTAGTTTAGTTCGATGGATCCATGAACTGAGCTTCCTTAATATGTTTCTCTGGGGCTTTTTGTTTATTTGTACTAGAAGTAATAAGGTATGTTCTTGTATGGCTGTTGTAAAGCACTGTTTATCGAAACCGTTAGAAAAGCAAAATGCAGATGGAAAAATCTAAGTTATAATTGCTAAGTAGAGACACGACAGATCTTCTAGCAAAGCGGGCAAACCAAACCCCTACGTTGTCATTGTTGAAGTCCCTTAAGTGGAACAAAAAGTTGTTTCTCTGTGTGGCAGCCAGTTGTTTTCTGTCTAGGAACCCTAAGGTTGGCCTGGCAAGCTGGAGAGCAAGGACAGATGTTCTGTGGTGGTAATTTCCAGCTGGATTCTTGAATGCATTTTGTTCTGTGGGTCACAGCTCATAACAGAGCAAAATTGAGTGAGAGCTCCAGGAAAGAAAGACTTGAACAGCTCATGCGATAGCTACGATTACAAAGATACCATGCATTCTGTGAAAAAATATTCCCTGTGCTATCTGTAAAATTCAGATTAAATAGCCATTCTGAAGTGCTTCCTTTAAACTGTTTGCTTCCAAAAAGTGTTGCAGGCTAAGTAAATACCAATAATTCTTATTTCCCATCTCCTTATCAGTTATTCTACCAAAATGTTCTTGTGCAGCCTATCTAATCTCTCCAAGTGAACATGAAATGATTAGTGTTGGCTTCCAGTTTGAATTATGATCTCAGTTTCAAACTTTAGCAGATTAATTCTACGTTAGATGGCAATTATCAGTATTATCAGCACTAGGGGTGGTTACGGCCAGACAAACATATACATGTATGTTGAATGAAACAGCAGAGCGAGTTGGTGGATAGTGGAAGAAAAGGAAATGGAATAGGGAGAATAGTTTAAACAAAAATGAGTAAATTTGTGTTCAGGAACATCGTGGGGGTAAGGGATGATAAGGGGGAGTGAAAAATTAAAGTTTGAATCCTCAGATTTATAGGAGAAGTTGCCTTGAGTAAGAATCCAGGCCCCTCACCGCAGGTTGCAGAGAAGAGATGAATCCTTTGGGCTTACAGTTTTGTTTAAAAATGTATGTTTCTTGTACTCCTTCCTATAGAAGGATCACAAAGGTTGTTTTGTCCACTGCAGATCTGCTTTTTCTGCAGTGCTAGAAAAGTGAGTTTAATCCAATCCCCTGTAGCAGTTGCTTGTCTTCTGTGACAAAGTTTTCCTTTTTGTGCCTTACTTGGGATGCAACAAGTGGTTGGGCTATAAGAGTAGCTGGTACTCTGAGATATTGAGTAATCTTTTTAATTGTGGAACTTTGCCTCATTTTGTTTGGCAAAGTTTTGCCTGTCTTTTATTTCAATTAAATGTATTGTGGAGCAGGTAAGCATGTTTTAGAGCTGATTCCTGTATACATAAAATTTGAAATGGTCTTTGAGAACCAGTTGAGGGGGAAAGAAAAGCTATAGAAGAAGTGTTTGAGAATTGTTAGAACTATCCAATTATATTAACGAGGCAAGGGAAAGGGAAATGTCTTTTGTCATAGATGTTTATTCATGCTTAAATTGGCTTTTCTTGTATTGAAGACTTCCCTTCCAGCAGTATTGCTTTAGAGAAGAAAACTTCCAAAGCATGCAAAAACTGCGTTGCAGAGAAAGAAACAAAATTATTGTAGTTTTCTTTTTTAGGATCAAGAAGAGGGGGAGGGAAAATGGTTTCCTTGTATTTGACCGTGCTGTTGGATGGAAGACAAAGCTCAGTCTCTCTTGCTG
Source organism: Nycticryphes semicollaris (assembly GCA_013400055.1). Lineage (NCBI taxonomy): Eukaryota > Metazoa > Chordata > Aves > Charadriiformes > Rostratulidae > Nycticryphes > Nycticryphes semicollaris. The sequence goes on along the minus strand of VXBJ01000760.1, from coordinate 371,039 downwards.
ACTAATGTCATCATCGAGGCATTTTTTTCTCCCACAGAGCAATTTTGTCTCCATTGAGACCCCCACAGCCATTGGCAAGACCATGGCCCGAGATTAAATCTCATGCTTGGGTGAAATTCTAATGACTGTAATTGTTTCCTCTTTTTAAGTCTGTGGTCCCTTCATCAAAGAGTGGTGCGGAAATTATGCATTTATGTTGTGAAAAGGGAGGTCATGATTACCTGAACCTGTGGTTGACTTCGGGGGATTCTGCGTTGTGTTCTGGCAGTGCTTATCCACGCTGACATTCTAGTATGTGAAATGATTTAAAGTGTGGCTTGGAGTATATATATGTAAAGTACTAGTGCCGTGCCTCGGTCCCCTTGGGTTTGTGCTGCTCTCGTTTGGCTGTCACCTGCTGCTGGGTGACCGTGCCATGCAGGGGAGCGGTAACAGCTCTTGCGTTTTGGTGATTTGTTGGAATAGGAGAGAAGGAAAAAATAGAAAATGCGGGTCATAGTAGGTTTCTGTGAATGATCTGTTGCAAGGGTGAGCTCCTAACCTAGTGCAGCCATGAAATAGTACTGGACTTGCGTCTCCCCTGAATTGTGAAGGGCTTAGGACCTATCAGCAAGTGGTGTTGTTAACTCTAACGCTTTGGTGTTTACTGGAGGCGTTCGGCATCTGGAAGGATCGCTCTGGTGTGGTAGTGCTGGTTGTGGAGGAACTGAACATGTGGATGTGGGAGAAAAAATAAAAAAAAATGAACACAATTTCATAGAGGTAGTTTGCCTGATCCTGCAAAATTGGCACAATTGCCTGCATCAGTCTTGCTGTGTGATGGAGAAATTCAGATAAGTGTATTGTGTTATTTGGCTTCCTTGTGCTGTTCTATATGTATGCAACTTTGGAACTATACTTTCCCCTAACTTCTTTAAAGATTTATGGAAAAATAACATACTGTGCATTTAGCATAACATTTTTTTGAGTTTGTCCTCCAATTTATGAAGTATCCTTTAAAGACGTCAGAAGAACTGACCACGAGGCAATTAATCAGAGAATAAGGAAAATGTTTCAAATGGTTCTTAATTTTAACTGTCTAGGCTGCATTAAGAGACTAAAGAAACTTCAAAGCATCTTCATTCTTAAAACCACTCAGCATTGGAATCTTTCCCTGATGTGAGATGATAACTTTTCAGTTCAGAGTATTGGAAAGTACAACAAAATCCCAAGTGTCAGCAGTGCTGTTCACTAAAGGACCAGCTTTGGACATACAACACTGAAACTTTGACCACTGCCTGGCAATATTAGAACTTGATAATATGTCTCATTTTAAAAATTCCTTAAAGCCTGAAAGGCAAGCTTTTACACCGAAATGATAATCATGTGTTTATACATGTATAAATAAAAAACATAATAAAAACACCCTTGAAATAATTGTTGATAATATTTATCCTTTTGTATGGCATACCAACAGTATTGCTAAACATTCCCAAGTCACAGGTTGGGCATCCCGAAGGAAGTTGTTTAAGGGAATAGTTTTGTTTCACCCTGCAGCAGGAACCAATGTGTATTTATTTCCCTGAGTGGGCTTTTCACCTGACTAACAATTGAGATCCTCCCATCGTTTCAAGTGCTGTGATGAAGTCTGCAGTGCCTGGTGATGTTTACCCATCTGTTTGTGATTGAGCTCTCCCTTTACTCTCTCTGGTGTGTATTACGATAGCCAGTAATGCTACCTTTTTCTGTCCAAAATTGCTATTTAACTGGAGTCTCTTGTGTGTAGAGATTCAGGTGCCTGTGGTGCTGTACAGTGCATCCAGGGGCAATATAACAACAAAAAAAAATAATGCATATTTGTTTAAATCAAACGGTGCCAAACTTTGCATGGAAAAAATACTCTTTTTCTTAAGGGAAAGAAAGAGTTTTGAATTGATGCCAAATTCTTTTGTTAAAAAAAAAAAAACCCACAAAAAACCAAATAAACCACCCCCCTCCCCAAAAAATCAGTGACTGAAAATCCAGTCTTTACAGAAAGTTCATCTCCAGATGTGTTTGCAGTACTGAACTGTGTTCAATAATTGTGTGTGTGTTTGGGTCTTTTTTCGTTATATGTCCCTAAATGTGTTTTCTTTTTTGATTTGAAGCTTTATTTACTGTATGAAATAGTTGATTATTCTAGTTGTAGCCAGCACTGCTTTTGTGGGATTTAATGTTTTCTTTGTTGTAATTTAAAGCCAAACAAATCGGATGTGAAGATAAATGTTAACTTTTGGGTTTTTTTAAACACAAGCCTCGCTGTCCATTTCTTTACCCACTCTGCAGCAAGAAAGCAGCGAGTGCTTAGCATTTTAAAAGAGCACTGGCTTTTTTTTTTTTTAGAAACATAGTGAAATTGATGCAGGGGTTGAAAGTTATTTTTGATTACTCTCCTTGTTTCTTTTCCCTTTCAATTTTAAAAATATTTTATTTTTGCCCTAATAAGGAAATGGTAAACTGTAGCTAGGAAAATTGTAGCCTGCATATAAAGTGATGTCAGGTTTATTGCTCTTTCTCGTTTGTTCTTACACAGGATGGCGTGAATCCTTGGTAAAACCAAAATCGACTAATGTGCAATTTAAATGAGTTGACAGTATCCTTTCAAAGCTTACATGTACTGTTTTAGACATTTTTGCACTAACTCATGAGTTTGTATAAGAGCAATTGGAGTAATAGTTACAAGAAAGTTTGAAGTGAAGTTGTCTAATACCTATTTAGCAGCATATGATATTTCAGCAGCATTTTCAGTTTATACTGGGGAACTAACAATTTCATAGTATATCAAATGCAACTGTGTTCACTGCTTCTTTTGAATGCTGAAAATTTTCAGGACACCAGGATGAAATAATCAAAAAAGCATGCATTTTGGGGATGTTTTTACTCTGTTTGGAAGCTGTTACTGTTTCTGTGAAAGATCTGTACTTTCGTCCCGGTCTGTGTAGGTTCCCCTTTATGCGCTGTCTGTTCATAAGCGGAATAAATGAACTCTGTGAATGAGAAATGTGTTTCTGCTAAGAGGATGCTGAAGTGGGGTCTGTTCCTTGGGAAAAAAAAAAATAAAATTCCTTTAGGCGTCAGAAGCATGGTACAGTGTAGGTGCAAAAAAGCAGCCAAGATCTGCTGAGCTGAAACAGAACATGGATGAGAACTTCTCATAAGAAGCAGAGCTGTGCAGTTAACGGTCATGATTGAAATACAGGATGCTTGGGGACTAGCTCGACCCCACGCCTATAAGGTGACAAATGTGACTTTGTTGTAGCCCAGCAAAATAGACCATCAACTAGTTCTCCAAAATGAAAAATATTCTGGAAAATATGGTTTGCAGCTAAGTGGTAATGATCATTGCAAAATATTTTAAATGCTTGAGTCGTAATCTCTCTTCCTAATTCTCTTAGCTCTGAGCGACCAAAAAAAATTGAGCTTTAATCACCAAGGCTGGAGGCTGTACTCCTTCTTGGTGACTTCAGCATTTCATTTAGCAGTGATTAGTACTCTTCAATTGTGCATTCGTTTATCTTAGTGATGCGTTTACAGTTAGAGATAAGTTGGTTTATTGAATTTGGCTGATGCTTAGCAATTTCAGCAGGATTTTTTTTTTTCTTGCCACGTAAGAACATGCAAGAAAACAGTAGAGAAGGGTTTATAGTCTTGGCATTGCTTTTAATGATAATCTTACCTGAGGGACTTTTTTAAGAAAAATAGAAAATATGAGTTTGTTTGGTGTGTCTTGCTATGTGTCATCCCCCGTCATGTCGTGTCCCCTCAGTTAGAATTTGCAGAAATTCTGTACTGGAGCTCATCTCCAGGTTTTGCCTTTGTCTGCTGGACATCGATAGTTAGTGGAATGCCTCTTCCAAGTGCAGGGGAATAAGCAGTGGAGCAGACTGATCTTGAGGCTTGCAATTGGAATGGGTTTTTCTCCATGTTCGTCATCTGGCAGTTCCACAAATGAATTAAAACATCTTTTTCCTTAAGGGGGGTTAAGGAAGAAGGAAAAGAGGAGGGACGGTGCAGTGGGAAATGGGGTTGAAGATTAATTTCTTGGTACTTATGCGTTGTCCTTTACTGTTTGAGTAAGAGGTAAGAAAAGAGAAAAGGTTCTCAATACTCTAAAAAGCTGCCCTTGTTAATTTTCTGTCATAACTGGGTAAGGATTAAGTTTAGGTGGGCACTGTTGGACTGTGAGGTAAAATGGTTTGTCTCAGGGGAGTGGGGTGGTTCATAAAACATCTTTGCTTCACTGGTGTTTGTTTCATGTTTTTTGTTCCTGTGTGTTAAGAGTGTGCCTTCTGTTTGTTTCCAGTTGTAACAGTATACAAGCCAGAGTTCTGGTTTATTAACAGAACTGAAATGGGCTTTTTTGCCTTCCCAGTGCTGTTGCAGAGGGAGTGGATTGTTGCTGCTGTTTCTTGGTACTGAAAACATCAAAGCTTTCGTTTTGCTGGTAAACTCCGTCCTAAAACTTGTGTACTCTGAGATGCCGTGATTTAATTTTCCTTGGGGCAACAGATTCTAGCGCTCGGGGAAAGGCAAATCTCATCACACACTTACCTCTACTCTTTCCGAGTAAGAGAGAACATTATGTGTGTTTAAATATGGTGACTACAGATCAGCAATTTTTTTTTAATTTTTATTTTTTTTCTCCTTGTGGTCTGTTATGTCTCCGCCCCCCATCTCCAATATGTACTTTGCTTAACAGGACACTCTAGAGGTAAAAATCATAGAAATGAATGATAGTGTTATTTTATTAAGGAAGGACAAAAAATGAAATACCCGTTTATGTGATTTTTATCTTTTTTTTTTTTTCACTTCTCTGTAGACCAGTCATTAAAGACGATTTAATTTTCTGTACCTATATTACTTACCTTTTTTCCTCTTTGTACACTTTATTTCAATGTTCTATTTTAACACAATGGCAAGATAATTTTTCCTGAAAAGCAGATTAACTGTGACATTTTAAACATAATTAATAAAAAATAATTTATTGGGAATACTTTAAGGAACTCTTCTAACAAAATTTAATTTAATTCTATAGTAAATTGCCAGTAAGAATATACTTAATAAAGTTCCTTTGTATTTCTCTTCTGTTATTATTATATGGTTCTTCAACAGCAGTTGTCTTGTATCGTTTGATGTGGAAACTGAAGTGGCTAGATAACAAATGAAGCGTATTTACTTAAGTTCATTTGAAATTAAATTCTCATTCTGAGCTTTCCCTCTCTTATACTGTAATTCTAGTTCTTGCTGTCAGAAAGCTTAATTTATTGTATTGTTCTCTCGGAGTCTAGAAGAAGTGAATGGAGTAACAAGACCCAGCAAAATGTGAAAAGAAATAGTTAAGAATATAAAAAACCTCACATGAGGCAAAAGCATCAAAGAATGGGTTTCTGTGTGAAGGAAAGCATTTAATCTACAGATACTCCTGATGTACTTTTGATACTGTTTTGTATTCTTGCTTAGGAATTTCTTCTCTTGGTGGTCGCCTACAAAATTGTATCATGAAGGTTAGATCAGTGAATACAGATGGTTTTTCTGGGCTTCCTGGCACTTTATTTCCGTAATCCTTGAGCGAGACGGGTAGGGAAGAGTCAGGGTTTGTAGTTGCTGCTCTTTGAACTGTAGCTGTCACTAGTGGTCTCTTGAAATGTGCCATTTTTAAACACTGAAAATGCAAATTTACAGGTATGGCATACTGTGGAGTAGAACCATTGCTGCTTTGCATTCCATATTGTTTTCTAGTTTATCTGAGATTCTTAGACTGTGCTCTGTATTTCCAGTGAATAACTTGAGGGATGCCAGCATTCCTGAGAGCTGGTCACATGAGCCTGGCAGAGCCAGGCGTGTTCTGAGCCGACGTTGTTTTCTGTAGGCTTTCTTCCCACTTCCCTGGGGATGTTGTTAGCCTCTGTCTTAGCTTGAAAATTTCGATTTAGATTTGGGAGAGAAGAAGTAGTTCTTAGTTATCAGCTGAAACCTAGGATGGCGAGTGGGAGATACAGAGCTGGGAGACCTGTTGTACTTTTTCTTCTGATGACCCTTCTTGGTCACAGAAGCACAGCTCTGGTCATGATGAAGATTTTGAATCTCGGGTAGTGTCCTACTTAACCAGCAGGTGCTACTGCTCACAGACTGTGTACAAACTGCAGCTACCACTTGTAAAATGCCTGTACTTTTGAGTCAGCACTTGTATTTTATTCAGTTGTTCATTCTTCCTAGAGAAAGTGCTGGGGCACTCGCTTGGAATTATTCTGTAATATCTGTGCTAATCTAAGCATGTTCTGCTATATATAGTATTGTAGCTGTACTGTGAAATTACTGTGCAGGGTTGAACAACTTCACCTTTTGAGATGCCTCAAAATACCTAATAGAAAACTTTTCTCTCTAATTGTTAAGTTTTTTTTCAGAGATTAAAGGACTGGTTTTGTGTGTCGATGGCTTCTGTATGTTCACCTCACAAGATCTGTGCTTTTCTGAGTATAAAACGTGAAGCAATACAATAACTTGGCTGTGTCCAAGATTAAAAAGTTTTCATTATTGGTCTAAATATAGCCTGTGAGCATTCTAAAGCTGGGGCCTTGTTTTGTGTTTATCTGTGAGGTGCCACACACGCTTGTGGCTCTGTAGAGGTTACAGTTCTGAGCCCAGTTGGGTGATCTGCAGCCATGTAGCAATGATTTGTAAGGGAGCTTGTGGGATTCAGGTCCAAACAAGTACAAACTTGGACCAGGTCTGCATTTTGCTCCTTGGTTGACTGCAAAGCTTCATTCACACAAGTACCTCCTTTTAACTAGTAAAGTAAAACATCCAAAGCATTTTATTACTTCTTTTTTAAACTAGTGCTGTACCAGTGCAATTTGTCTGCTGTCAATTTTTTGTAAAAGTAATCTGTTTATAAATTATGATGCCTTAGCTCTTTCACCTTCCCTCCCATTAGTGCTGTTGAAAACATTTACCTCAAATATTGCTACTGTCTCTTATCTCTGTGTAGTTACAGATCGTTAAATACCAGCTCCTCTTAATGCAATATACATTTTAATCTTGGCAAGTATTGTGTCTAGTTTTATTTAGTAATTAAACTCTGCACTGCTATTCTCCTCTACAGTGGGCATCATCTTTTATGTTACAGTGGACTTTTATTAATTATACAGAGAATGTATTAATGTGAAACTCAAATACCGTACAACCTGCAATATCTGGAGTGCTTTGTAGCATTGGTAATTTAGTGTATCCATCATGATAGAGTTTGTTTTATCCTGAAGTACTGGGACGTGAGATTTATGTGACTGTTGGCCCCTTGGGACTATTCCAAAATGAGGTGTGTATCTTAGTGTGCAATCCTAGTTAGCAAAAATTTAAATAAAAGTAAATATACTGTCAAAAGCCCTTCTGTTGGTCTGGCAGGAAGTGTGAAATAATACCATATGCTCAATAATAGCTTCCTCGGAGAAGATTCTCTGGCACAATGTGACATGACTTACTGGAATGGCAAGCTGTGCGGAATGCTTGTTATTGCCATGATTTGATATTGAGTTGTTAGGCAGGGCCTGACGTCTGCCGTGGACAGAAGGCCAGAGAACTGAGTACAAAATAGATCTCCTTGTTGGAATTGGAGGGGCGAGTCAAATTAATCTTTTAAAACAAACAGTCGTTATGGCCTTTGTGAATGGTGAAGAGTCTACTGAAGTGAACCTGAGAATAAACTGGGAGATGACTGCTTTAAGTCTGGTTTCAAGTGATGTTTGCAGTGGTTTTGCCTACAAAAACTTTCCTTGGTAGTGCAGTATTAACTCTTAAAACCTTAGCAAGAACAATTTCATAGCAACATTAACTCTTCAGTTGCTCGTATCTTCATCTGAAATGTGTAAGTTAACAAAGCACCTAATGTTCAGCATTGTAGCAGGGCAGGTTAATTGACTGCTGGCTAGACTGTGTCCAGAAAAATTTATCTTCCAAAATATTGCTGCTTACTTTGGCTCTTATTATTTATGAAGAGAATGAAAGTATCCTATTTCCCAGACCTGGCATCCTTAATTTAATCGTTTGGGACAGATTTGTTTTAGTGGTTTCTTTCTTTCCATGTGCTATATTCCCATAGCTGTGTGGTGATACAGGTGCTTGAAATAAAACTGGGAATAAAAGCTGAGATTGTTTGCAGGGTGTCTTTCCTGAGAACAATCTTACTTTTTTTGGTTTTTTTTTTTGTTTGTTTGTTTGTTTTTTTTTTTTAGATGGGTATATTTTTCATCCTTGATCAATACTGCTGTTCTTGTCAGGGTTATAATTCTTCTTGGCTTTTAGAGATGGTGAAGGATTGGAAGTGAGTGTGTTAGATGTACACGTCTTGTAGAATTGTGTATTGTGAAGCTGAATGAGTTTTCCAGTTTGCATGGGGGTGGATGGACGAAGTTACATGACAGAAGGAATACTGTAATTGTTCTTCTATCTTTATTTTTCCGTTTAGTTACGTGCTGCAGCAGAAATACAAATGCAACAGTTTTCTGCATTACTATCACAGAAATTAAAGGAGTTTGCATCATAATTAGGTTTTACTGTGCTTCAATATACGTAACACTGTGAAGGCTAACTGTAAAGTAGTCCTAGTAACTTGATCTCCTGGTTTGAGGTAGAACAGGACCAACTGTATTCCTTCTTTCCTTGCTTCCCACTACATATTGGTAGCTCTTTCAGTAATTCTACACTGTGACAGAGAAGGAAAGCTCTAGTTGAATGTATGAGAGATGTGTAGGAGATTTTAAACTGAAATAAGCATGTTTATTACTATGGATCTCTTCTTTGTTCCTTGTTTTCCCCCTCCATTTGATTCTTAATAGTAGTGAGGTTTCCCCTTCCTTGATTGACGTAATTTTCAGGCTCTCTCCATAGCGTTCTTTCAATGCAGGTGATGCCTAAGCATTACCTAGCTCTGCAGCCTTGACGTTATTCCATGACTGGGCACCGCATTCATGTCTTGGACAAGCTGTCGTGGCTTCTGGTCAAAGCTGGGGTTCCCTCCAAGAACTTCTTGACCCTTTGTACTTTGTACAGTATCCGCCTCGCAGGCGGACTCCGGAGCCATCGCCTGGAATGCGTGTCTAATGTGTTCCACTCGGACCCTCAGTTCCATTCCATAATGTTAGCTTTAATTGGCTGTTTTTAAACTTTCATGTACAATTTGGTTGTACACGGTAAATTACCACCCTCTTCGCCTCTTCCTAAGAGGAAGAAACTAGAACCCAAACTGTGCTTTTGCTTGCTGCCTTTTGCTGTTGCCCTTCAGTTCTTTTAGAGACCGTGCTGGTGGGTAGTGCTTCTGTTAGAGGACAGACCTTCTTTTAATAGTGTTTTTTTCCTGTAATCTCCCAAAGACTGTACTTTTTAAAGATTTGTTGTAGTTTTGGACCGACTTCTACATTTGCAAGTTTTAAAAAGGATTAATAATTTTGTTTAAAGAAATCCCAATTAAATTTCTCTCAGTAACTGTTGCCTAACTCCTATTGTGGCTAGGTATCCAGTCTGCTTCAAGTGTTTGTTTTTTATTTTTTTAATAGTCAAATATTTTAATTTTAATTTACTTGTTTCTGCATACGAGAACTTCATGACAGAATGCGTTGTATAACCAAGGTTTGCCTTTAGAATGCCTTTCTACGTGCTTCTGAAGTGTCAAAATTTATAGCATGGGCAGCGTGGTAGTCTCTGTTGTTATACAGATTTTATCTAGGATGAAGTACTTGATGAGAGTATCAGCAGAAAGTATTTTTGAGAAAGGGGTAATTTAGTTATGCAAGACGGGAAAAAAAGTTGTCAGTACTGCATAAGAAACAAATTTTGCAGTTCAAGCTCCAAACCAGTGATGAGCCTCTTGTTCGTACTTGGTATGAATAAAGTAAAACAAAGCCTGCCTTTATCCTCCATAACAGGCTTATGAGCTCGTGTTTCGGCTTTTCCTTCCCCTCCCTGTCTGACATCAACTCTCTCTCTTTTTTTTTTTTCTCCTTTGCTAAACAGACAGTAACTCTCCATAATATTTTTAATCTCAACAAGACGTCCAGTGGCTGATGATGCAGAAGAGTTGCATCAACAGAGGAGATGATAGTTGGAGCATTCCAGGTCTGACACTTTTGGCCAAGGAGCTGTGTTGTGTGGCCACTGGTTCCGCCCTGCACAGCATGCATGCTTTGGGCTGGAGACTACATTTCGTTGACTCCTGTTGTGCGCCTCCCTGCTCCTTGTTTTAGGCTTCCCCAAGAAGTTATGACTGGGAGTCTCATGGTTTTAGATGAAAGAGCCTGTTGTCTTCTTGAATTATCTCCTTTCTGTCTATATTTAAAGCAAAGCTGGCAGGTATAAAAAAGAAAATAGAGTAAAAGAAAAGCTCTGTTGTAGTAACATTTTAGGCAGATTAGAATAAAAATTAAAGAATGATCTAATGTGGGGCTTTTTTCGTGTGTGTGTGTGTTTAAGCTGTTTATTTACTTGTAGTCCACTGGTACCTGGCAATGGAACTGGACTCATTGTATTTAGCTGCAGATGGGTTCCTGGGCACTGGTGGGATTTAACCCACAAAAATCTGTTCACTGAAATAAGTGATAAGTATTTCCCCTTATAGATTAAAAATTGTCCTTATACAAATTGGATATTACAGAATTTCAAGATAACATACATGTGTAATCATGGATATTGAGAAGCCATGGGAATCTTGTACTCTTAGATTTATTTTTTTTTTTTTTAGAGAATTGGTTTTAAAACCTGAAGCAAACACTTTTTAAATACTCTAGCACAGTAAGATAACAATTTTCACTAGTGTCTGAAGCAAAAAGCAACTTTTGAACCTTTTTGTTCACTAAAAGTATAGTTGTTACTTTTTAATTGGATTTAAGATCTTCCTCATGACAGCTAAACTTCTTGAATACATATAACAAACCTACTTAGATCGCACAATTTAACCTTGCAGCACTGGTTTTATTGTGTGAATAAACTATTAGAAATTGATATATAAACTGTTTGTTTCCTAGTCGTGCCTGCTGGTTATGTACGACTGTTATTGGCGTAGTCTGTATTCCTTCATGGCATAAAGCCTTCAGGTATCTCTTCAATTGCGTCTTTTTGGCTGGGACAATCAGGTACTTCTTCTAGTCATGAAGTTTTCCCCAATTTAATAAAGGCAAGGTGGGATAATTTGTTGATTTCTACTCAAATGCATCATTAACCATTACAAGAGGGGAAATAATTAAGACATCAGTTCAGTGTCTTTTTTTCTTTCTTTTTTTTTTTTCTTTTTGTAAATCTTGTTTTTGATGCTAAGGCAGTTCTGTCGCCAGCCAGTCCAGCGTGCGTAGACTCTCCCCCCCACCATAAAACAATGAGCACATTCAGGCACAACTCGTGTTTTCAGTTATTAAAAAACGGAGCCGTCTGTCTCTGCCTGTGACTTTAATCTTTAAGCCTTTATTCCCTGTACCCCACCCCCTCTTTCTTTCCCCAACCTTTTGTTTGTGAAGTGCAGAGCTACAGGATATGTGGGCCTGGAGTTTCTGAATGTATGGTACATTCCCCTGGCAATTACAGATGTTTATAACCCTGACTGATGTTATTTCAGTGTTGTAGAGGGTGAAGAGACAATTTAAGAACTTTTTATTTTTTTTTTTTCTTTGCCCCTATCAGTTTTTAATTTTATTTTTTTTTTTTTTTTTTTTTGGGGAGGGGGGGAGGAGGAGCATTGTAAACTCTTAATTTCTTCTTTTTAAAACAACTCTTGTTTAGTATCCTTGGATGAAAAATATCTGAGTGCTGTACATGAATCTTCCTATAGCCTACCATTGCTCTTACGCTGGGACAGTGTGTGCGGTGTTGTGAAATGCGTAATAGTTCTGCTTTTCAGTACAAAACAAGCTCCTTGGTGTGGGGTCCATGACTTTTGGATACTTTATTTCAAAGACGGAGACAAGGTAGCTTAGGGCTTGCAATACTTTAAGAGTAAAATCAGGTTCATTTATTTTCAGCTTTACACAGAACCTGAGTTCTGCTTCTGGTAGAAGAGTGATTTAGAATCTGATGATTTGGAGACTTTTTTTTGGACTGGTGACTTGCAGGATTGTTCAAGAAAATTTATTTTTGTTAGTCTTGTAGAAATATGCTCTTGATCTGTACAAAGCTTAAAAATCAATTTCTTAGTGGTGTTTCTTGAGCAATCTAAAGCTGCAGGTGCGCTGTGAGATTAATGTCCTTGAACTGGCAGGAGAGGTGGAGAAAAGAGAATCTGGCCACAAATTTGTGCGATTAAAGTGGTATTTTGCATGTTTCTTGAGGATTCCCAAGCGCTCCATGATCTTCAGAGTACTTGGCCTAAAAGTTGAATTTAAGCAGAGAAAAGTTTAACGGAGTTGTGAAATTCAGGGTGGTTTGTCAGGGTCTCCAAGGCACAACTTTCATACCTGTTTTTCGACTGCATGAGAACTGTTGTTTATTGGTTGTGCTTCTAAGTGTATATTCAGGTGTGTCTGGCTACACCTGGTATGTTGATGGTCCTTATTTCTTCTGACTGTTCTGTGAAACTTTTTTGTTAGATTGATTTTTCAAAGATAGGACAGAAGAGTGAGAATGCACAGTGACATATCCTTTAGCAAAGCAGACTTTAAGAAGTTAACACAAAAGAGTCTTACTATTGCCTAACATTAAACTGACTGAAATATGCTTAAACTGGAACATGTTCTAAGCTGTTCACAATTTCAGTAATTCCTTTAAGCACCCAGAGGGAGGCAATAGATGCTCTGTAGTAACAGTTCTCCAGTCGTTTGGGAGGGGAAAAAACCCAACTGGTTGGTCATTAAGCACAGCACGTTCTTTTTATCCTGCGATAATCAAGTACTCCAGTTGTGTAGTGCTTGTGTAAGGATTTCTGAAATGCACTATTTCTTTTTGTATTACACCACGGACACGGATGTGATTGAATTGTAGATAATGCTGATGTAAGGATTTTAAAAGAAGCTGAAAAGATGAAGAGCTGAGTGCGAAATGTTACTCATATAGAATAGAATTTATAGAAACTTTGTAGTTGTTATTTAGGTGTCTGGTTCCCCCTGCCTTCCCGAGCTGCCTGTACTGGGCCTGTATATACCATTATAGTCAAATACATACAAATATGAACGTATCAGTTAAAGATTATTTCAGTTAGTTGTGCTGTTCTTGTAAAACAGTGTGTTAAATTTTATGAAAAGCTACTAGAGGAGTTCACTGCTCGCTAACTGGTTTGAAGGAAAATGTGTGTGTGTAGGTACTGTTTGTGCTACACCTCTTTCCCTGAGATGGCCTTGGAACCCTACCAAGTTATTCCAGTCATCTTTAATGTACCACTTTTCTCTGCAGGGCCAACCTGGTTTTGTATGACTCTTGTAATTGGTAACGATAGGCATATAGGTGTATCCTTCTGTAGCTGAAGCCTTATGGTCCTGTGGTATCTGGGAGCTAATGGGAATTTCACTCGGTCCTTGTCTCCATGCTCCAGTGTTTATCATTAGTGGAGAAACCTCAGGTGCAACATTCTGGAAGCTGGAAAAATAGTCTGTTTCTCTGTCTGGTGCTCATTGGAAGATGGGGCAGAAGACTCCAGATGGGTGGAAGTCTGGCAGAACTGGGAATGGGCTCATGTCCTAGTTCATGCAGGTTCTGGGTGCTTGATTCCTTTTATACTGTTTAGCCACTATTCTCTTTCTAGCCTTGGAAATAGCATCAAAGACAATGCCTGTACTCTTTGAGAGATGGAGCGGGCAGAATGGTTGCACCTGTAGTCATATTTGTTGCAATATGTTGAATGTTATCATATGCAAGTATTCTATTTTGTTGGTTGGTTGGGTTTTTTTGTAACTTGGTGGGAAATCCTGTAGAGAGCAAATGTAAAGCTGATGGGAGCCAAGACTATAAAAAGTGTATATTTTCCATTGTTTCTTCTGACCTGTTTGCTTTTAGTGTTACTGTAAAGACTTGTATGGACCTTTTGGGGCCATTTATGGCCACTATTGTAAGGCCCAAGTGCAACATTACATTATATTTAATTCTTCAGAGCAGTGAAAAAACACATGGTCTTGATATTAAAGCAAAATACCTCTGAATAAGAAGTCTGAAATGTGAACTAATCAATCCTCAGGCCCTGAGCACACAATATCATCTGAGGAGGTCAAAGTGGGGTTTTGCAAGTATCGGGGTTTTTTTTATTATTATTTTGTACCTTTTTCCTGAAGCAAGAGCATATAGTGTTGATGTACTGTACAACTTATTGCCGTATTTTTTCAGAAACCTTGTTTTATGAACTCAACAACTCTAGACAGAAGGAACAGGTCACTTTATTGTGGACCTCCAAGTTTTGAGTCTGATACAAATCAGTGGAATTACAGGTACTATTTTTGTATGTCATCTGGGAACCCAGAAATTTGACGTGACTTTTTTTCTTGTTGAGATGTTTTGTAATCTGGATGCCAAATTATGGAATGGAACCTGTTTTCACTAGAGATGTAGCACAGGCACGTAGCGGGGTAGGGGGGGAAGGAAGGTTAAACCCAAATGGTAATAGCCCAGTTGTTTTCTTCTGTGCTTTGTTTTGCTTTGAAGTGTATGAAATAACCGTTTTTCCTACCATATGCTATGGATTGTACTCCAAGGATGATGAACGGTATAATGACATTCAGTCTGAAATGTTAGGTAACTTTTAGCTTAGTTTTGTGCAGTATTCTAAATATTTAAACTTTCCAGCTTTACTGGTATCTGTATTTGCATATACATGAATGACACTTTAAAAAGTTAATGTTTGCTAACTAATTCACAATTTATGCACTTTCAACTTCAAGCCAAGAAAGAAATTAACGCAGCTGAAATACCATGGTGTTGTGTAATTCAGAAAATGCTAACTTTTTTTTTTTTTTGTACCAGTCATCTGTGTCCACTCAGAATGATTGTTGCTTTTTCAAGATACGTAGGCTTTTTTAAACCCTACCACAGTTAATGTTTTCAGCCTTGAAATAAGCAGAGGTCTCTCTTGGATTCTGTCCAGTTTGTAAAATGCTAACATAGAACTTCAGCTCTAGTAATAGGTACTATTAGAGAAAAGGGCTTTGCTACATACAATGTTTTCTCTCAGTTTTTACACAAGCTGCATCTTAAGTGGTGTTTCTTGTTACAAGGCAAGGGCTGTTTACTTTCCCATAGACAATGAAGGGAGAGCATTCTAATTTGTGGTGATACTCTGGTTTGCTTCAGAAATATTTTGAAGAACAGGAATTGAAATGCCAGACCCTAATAGTTACTTGTCTAATTTGTTACATTTTCTTTGGAAACAGTTGAAGTGAATGGTTCAGAGGGTCAAAGCCAGAAAGTTAATGATGAAATGAAGTGTTCCTTGCTTTAAGTTTGATCCTTGTGTTGCTTTATGTTTTATAAACAGTGAAATTTCATCCGGTTTTAAAAATATTAATTGCATAAATATTAAATCTGTATTTTCATTTGTCTGAAGCCAAAGGGCTGCAGTAATGAGTTTGGTATTTTTGTGTGATTCACCAGTATCTAATTGATTGTGCTCTTTCACTAGAGGTGTTTTATTTCCCTTCTATTGCTCAGCTCCATGTGCTTTTGTCATTGCATGCTGTTAACATGGATTTTTCTTTGTAAATGAAGTTGCATGTGAAGGACTTCACTGCATTTGTCTTGTTTCCTTTTTAAAGCTACTTTATCTTTCGGATTCCTTTTTCAGAATGTGATTAGACCTAAAAGGCAGTAGTATTTTATTTCAGTTTACATTGTCTATGAAGTCTAATACTTTGACTGCTTATAAACATAAAACAATTTTACATTGAATGGCATGGAATGACTGTCTTCTTATAATTTGCTAAAGTAGTAGCACTAGTTTTATCTAAATACGTGTGTACTTAGCAAGTTTCTTCCAAGACTTCCTAACGATACCAGCTTTAAGTTGCTCTGAAATCCCTCAGGGTTCTATTTTACGACCAGCTTGGCCTGCAGCAGCCCCCTGTCCCTAGAAGGAAGGATTGCTTTGCTCTTTCCTCTTTTCCCCTTCGCAGCGCCTGATGCTTTGGTCCTTCTGCCTCTGTCTCTCCCTGGAGCCCTGTATCAGCAGGGTCACCTCGTTAGCCCACAGGAGAGTTGTCTGGTGTTGAGCTGTCTGGTCTGAGCTTCAGCTTTGCTTTTCATCAGACCCTTCATGAGCTGTGGGAGAATAAGCACAGTGTTAGGAAAGTGGAGGTGGGAGCAGGGGCTTCCCAGGTCGCAGAATTGCAGCCTCCATCACCAGGGTTATGCTGAAGTGAATACCTTTGTGGTGTGCTCCACTTCACTGATGACAGCTTCTAGGTTGCTGACTCTATACAGATAGCTACGTCAGTTAATGCCATAGCAAAGTAAAACATCTGATTGCCTTGTCTTGGAACTACATAGGTAGAAATGCCTTTTTGACTTGTGTATTTTATCTTTCAAATGGAAGCAAAGGGAGAAAAATCTGCTCTCATGCGTCTAAAAGTATGCTTAAAGTGAAGCGGAGCTTTTCCTTGTCGGTTGAATCCTTAGCTGTGGCTGTTACTTGTGTGTCTCTTGCTTATGGGCAGGCTGAGAGAAGGTTAGTTGTGCTTGGCTTCTGTTTGCATTGGGCAGAGGGGAGGAAAGTGTAGGAAATTATTCTGATACCTAAATTAAGAAGCTTCACATGTATTTGAGACTGTAACCAGAAGTATGCAGTGAGAAAAATTCAAAGCATTATTTACTTTGTAGTAAGAATAAAATACTTGAGGGAGGGGGGGAAGTGGACTTTAAAATAATTGGTCCATATGCACAGTTGTTCTGCCTGAAACTTACCTTCCTGTAAAGAGGAATTACTTAAGCCTAAGATCTCTACGTGTCCCTAGAAAATGCACATGGACAAGTCTTGTTCTGTACTCTTGAGGGTTTTTTTAAATGTTTTCGCTCTTACACCATTGTCTCACCATAAAATAGTTCAGGTTGGAAGCAACCTCTGGAAGTGGCCAGGATTCTCTAAGGGGTCATCTTTAAGCTCAGTCAAGTTTCCCAAGATCATTTAGGGTTCCATGGACAAACTAGTAAACAACAGTTCTCTGAAGAGGCTAAAGGCAACACAGGACTCCTTACATTCTGTAAAGTCTTTTGAAGGATCTTCTGATGATCTTCTTTCTTCGTGTGCTGTAATGCTTTTTTTGAGAGAGTTTTGGCTTTAATGTTTGTAGGGTTTTTTCCCCCCTCAATAAGTCATCTTTTTTAATATAAGCTTATTCCCATGTGCAATATTGCAATAGGTAGAACAGCAGGTAATAATAAATTACTGGAAGGTGTACCTCAGTCTTTCTTAGTGTGATCTTCATGTAGACCTTATCAGCTTTGTTCATCCTATTTCAGCATGGCCAATCAAGCATATTGACATACTCTAATCATTATAGGCATTTCCTTCTATTGAAGAAAACAAACTTGTTTCTGACATGTAGTTAGAATATACTCAAACAAGTAAAGTAATTGGATGACTTAACAAAGGAGAGGCCATGGTTGCCTTTATCTTTTTTGGGGACAAGAATATAAATATACTCAAGATGAATTATAAAGTATATTCCAAGTGGATTCTTGTGTGAGGTCTTTTGCAAAAGAACCTTTTTATTCCTTATTAGCAATTACCTCTTTCCATCACTTACTGTTTGTAGCTGAGTTGAACTCAGAATTACAAATAAATAAGTGTAAAAGACAGGTTATATGACGTTTAAGAAATGGACTTGTCTAGAGTTATGCCCTTCTAGTCACCCTGCTTTCTCTTTGTACCTCTCGCTTTAGGAGAGACCTCAGTGGCTGGTTTTCATTTAAAGGGAATTTGTGCAACCAGCGGTTTCTTTATTGTTCAAAAATCAAATATAACATATATAATTCTCAGCTTTATTGTGCATTCAGAAGGAAGTCTTGTAGGTTACCAGTCTGACCCTCGCTATTGGAGAGACTCCACACTGTCCAGTTTGAAGCTGCTCAGCTCCCTGTTTGTGCTTAGAGCTGCTGAAATCTTTAGGAATTGCTTGCCTGGGAAACCGGTGGTGGGACAAGTTCCTGTTCTTTTCAAAGCATTTCCTAATGAAAGTCATGGTATCAGTTTTGATCCACGATTTGCATTGCTTTACAGAGGGTTTCTTCATGAGTAATTCATGCTCTCCAGTTGTGCATGTCTGTCTCCCTCCTCACACCTCCTATTTCTGTTTAAATTTGAGGAGATTTCCTATCTTGTAAAACATCTTCCTTATTCATCACAATGCCTCCCCAAAGGTACCTAGCAAAATCCTGTGTGACTTGTAGCATTTCCCAAGGTGTTACTGTATATGAAAACAGAGAATAATTTAGTTGTTTCTGAATAAAGATTCTTAACAAAAAAAATAAGGGGGGTGGCTGGAAGGGGGAAGTTTCATACTCACTGCATGATATAGACAATATTTCCTGAGACAGGAGACACTAACCTCAAAGAATTTAAAATAGAACATTGATTTTATTATTTTTTTTGAAGGGGGAATAGGGGAGGCAAAAATGGTAGAATAGTCGGTCTTTTTATCGTATGTGCAGATGAAATTGATTAAACCTTAAAAACTCGCCTCAGTCCACCCGGTTTATTAATTGAAGAATTTCCTCTTCCCCAGAATGGGAAGTGCACATTAAAACAGAGCTTTGCCCCTGAGTAGCAATGATACTTGAGAACAGTGCATTTTCTACAATCCTATTTTCTCTTCTGCACTAGAGGAAATCCTAACATGGTAAAAAGCATATTTAAAAAAAAAAAAAGTATGTTTAAGGAAGTCCTCTTTCATTTCCTTGTAAAGCATGAAATCAAATTATAGCCCATGGCCCACAATTATTTTATTTTTACATTTGAAATTCCATTTTCTGCTTCCTTTCAGGGCCTGTGAACAGGAGTTGTACTGTTCGTGCAAAGTCAGTTAAAAAGATTACCACAAACAGAACAGGACACAGTAGCTTAGAGAAGCCACCAGTCGGAATCTGTGCTTTTATTCTGCACTGGTGCAGCAGCAAAACCTCCCACCCATTCGCACAAGAGCTCAACCCCCTCCTCTTCCCTCCATTAGCCCAGATTTTACTGTTTTATATACATATGTATAGCCAAGTTGCTTTATATTGATGGATTTGGGGGAATCTCATGTAATGTTGAACTTATGCTGGACGAAATAGTAGTACTTGTAATTGCTGTAATATTCTTGATGTATATTTGTTGAAGAGAAAACAATTGCGATTCTGCTTATTGCTACTTTAGTGCTTGGAGTTTATAACCAAATGGTTCTGAAAAGTGGGTACAGTGCACGTAAAATAATAATAAGCTTTTGGAGCTGATAAAGTAATATGAGAGGCTGAAATGTTTTGAGTTTTTCTTCTTGGTTTTTTTTTTCCCTCCCTAGACCTAATATTGCCCTCTGGAACATACTGTAAATGTGCTTTGCCGTAGGGCTCCATCTGCACACAACTTGGTCTGGAAGTTTGGGTACATCATTTACAAGCCTGCAATGGGTTGGACAACAGAAGGTGTTTTGAGGTCATGTACATGCAGAACTGCAACCACTTCTGTGATTGAGGTTGAAGGAGATTTGTTATTTAAGATGTAATGCTCTGTTACAAAATAAACATGGCAATTACAGTGCTTTACAGGTTTTTAAAAGTGCAGCCAGTAGGTTGGGTTACTCACACAGTGTTTTCCTGTGAATACTGATGTAACAAATTTGCTTTTACTAATTGTATGCTTCTGCGTAAGGTAGTAGCATGTAAATGTTGGAGAGTTTGCCCACTTTAGCTTCAGTGAGCAAAATCAAGTGCGCTTTATTTATATAAGTTATGTGGAAATCAAAGGTGTGTGTGATGGTACTTAATGCATTTGAGGAGTGACTCTAATGCAGGGGCTGAAGGTCTGCAGCTTTGTTACCCAGGGCTGCGGGCAGCCCTTTCTTCCTGTTTCAGTAAAGGTTTGAAGATGCAACATACTGAATACCATAAATGCAGAGAATGCAGTAAGTTTTCTCCTGAAGATTAGAAGTTCATCAGTACATTATTTTTTTTGTAATGGAAATGCATGCTGTTCTTTGGGGTTATCTGTCGTCTTTGATGTACCCGGCAGCAGCAGGTGAGCTCTTTCAGGATCAGGAGTGAGAGGTGGCTATGGATGATGTGATACAAGTGGTATCATTTCACTCTTCCCTTGGAGAAATGGAGCCAGTGGCCAGTTTGGGAAAGCTGAGTTGCTGGTGGCTGCTGCCTTCTGTAGTTTTGAAACTTGTCATAATCTACAACGTCTCTGATTCAATCGGTCCGACGAGTGAAGAGTAATAAATTACCTCCCTGATGACTGTTTATAATTGGCTACTCCCCAAAATTCAGAAACAAGAGTGGGCTGGATGTGTTTGTTCAGAGCAGCGGCTAGACTTTTTCTTCTCCATAAAGGTATTTTTCTTCCTCCGAGGGCTGTGTGTTCCTTGACGCTTTGGTGGTATGAACCAGCGCTGCTGCCTCCAGGTTTGGCTGGCGTTTCTTGCCATCTTACAGTGCTGGTCTTACTGTGGTTTCCACGTATCTGGCTGTCATCCAGATTCTCCCTGTTCATATGTTATCTTCCTTGTTTGCTTTTCTTCACTTGGACTATCTACTTTGTGTTTTTGCCCTGGTTTAGCTGCTTATCTTGCAATGTAATTCCCGTCTTTCCCCACCCCCTTGTGTTTTCTGATGACAACCAGTTTGTTTCGTTTGCTTTGTACAGGGCTCCATCTGAGCTGTACGTCAGCACGCCAAGGATACTCTGATAGCTAATCTTCCATTTTCAAGCAAAGTGAGAAATCGTGCATCAGGAGGCCTTTTTATCTTTCTGAATGTGCTTGAAGACCTCTTTCATAGATGAAACGGCAAATGAAAGGTTACACCCCTGCCTTTACTGCTGGGGCAAATTGTTTGAATACTGTCATTTATCGCTGATTCTATTCAATACAAATACAATATTTTTGTTAATTGCTGTGCTTCCTTGTATGCCGACCTGTCCCTTGCATGTGTCTATGCTTCACTCAGAGTAATTTCAATTTGTTTGTCTGTTTTTAGTGCTTGAGGAACACTCTTCTCTTCCATATGGCCCTTCTCAACGTGTAGGGCAATATTCGGTCACCTTTTTTGAGCAAACACAAAGTGTTTCTGTTCTTTTTTTGTTCCATTTCACACAAGAGCTCATGGCAGGCGTTCTGTCGTCAGACAGTGCAGAGGTACTGAGTGATAGTGTCACCTTGTGTTACTGTTTTTGGAGACTCCACTTGGTATGGCTGTAATATTTTTATGTCTCAGATAAAAGGTCTTTCCAAGTGAGATTACACGCACAAGACTAGTCTTAGATAATCCCTCCTCACTTTACCTTTCCTAGTGAAGTCTTGCTCTGCTGTAGAAGGTTTTCCATGTTGTTTCTTTTGTTGACTGAAGTCCAACATGGTAGGGAGCTGGTTGATTACTAGTGTGGTAGAGATTACTTAAATAGTGAATATGAAGTTAAACGCATTGGATGAAGGGCAACCAAGGAAATGGGTTATAGAGTAAAACAAAACGTCTAGGAGAAGATCAAGGGGTTGGGCAGAAGCTGAATTATCAAAGATGGCTTAGTAAACAGCTCAAAGAGGAGGCTTGTGGAACTAAATCTCAGTATTACTCTGTGCCTTGTTACCCTGAGGGTCCTGTAAACTTGAGCATTCATGTCTTGCTGTGCATGAGTAGAAACATACAAAACACCCTCATGCCTCGGGGAGAACGCAGTTGAAGTATTTCTGTCAGTGCTGTCCCAGTCTTTCCCTTGGCTCCATGACTCTGTTGAACCTGCCTTGACTGGGTGCCAGCTCTTCCCTTACCGGGCTTTCTGTTCCACCTTGCAATGTCTCTTAGGATCTGTGGCCAGTTCACAGGTTAAGGCTTTGGAGGCAGAGTCAAAATATTTGTACTGAGGCACTTATTTGTGAACTTGGGTGTGCTGCTGTTTCCTTATAATATATTTGTGTCTGGAGTGTTGTGATTATTTTTCCTTTGTTCATCTTCTCTTTGCTCTGAAATGCCCTGAGGTAGATGTTCTTGACCTACTAGCAACTGGGCTGATGATGTTTATTACTCTTTCAAAGTATTGCTCATAGATGAATAAATACAGCAATTACAAGTATTTGCTTTATAATAAATGTATTCAAAGCAGCTGATTTAGTGTTTTGAGATAAAGCAGTCCTTGTATTGAAACCGCATACAACAGTTTCAGTGCAGATTTTGCCTCCCGTTGGAGGGACAAGGCACCATGCGTCACCTATAAAGCATCTTGTCAGCCACCCTTTTCAAGGCCAGATTTGCATCTGGTTACTGTGGCTGAATTCTGGAGTATAAGGATTGCTGTTCTCTAGTAGTCAAAGCAGAGTTAGCCAAAACTTAAGCTGCAACTTTATTTTACTAGATTATCTTTTAATAGTATTAATAGTATTAATAATCAGTTTGACTTGATGATTTAATAATTATTAATTCCCATTCATTTTAAGGATGTGTAGTAAGAGTTACTGTGGTTTAGTTTACCACAAAATAAATGTGTTGCATTATGTTTAAAAAAACCCCTGCTGTATGTACTCACAAAATCGGGTGCATTCTGATAGTTCAGCATTTTGTTCTACTTGAGCTGTTTTAATGCTGTGCATTCCCCTCACTTCTCCTTTACGTCTGCACTTCTACATGGTGTATAAAGTCTGAGTCTTTCGTACAGCCTTGATGATGCTTGTGTTATAATTTAAGCAAGTTCTAAAATAATCTAGTTCTTGAAACAATAAAAACTAAAAATACATTTGAAGATAGAAAGGCTATCTTCAATTTGTTATAGAGAGATATTTGAAATGATTGGTGAAAACTCTGCAGGAGCTTTGGAAATGTCGTAATTACCCAACTAGCGTTGTGAAGGGTTTAGCATTCATTATTTCAAGATGAAAGCTTTGCTAGGTTGAAAATAGTCATTTGTTGTAACCATAATTTTTTTTTCTTGTTGTAGCTCCCACCCACTCCTTCACCCCTGCACTTCAACCTCAGAATGATTTCCTATCCTGAGTTCATGGGAATTATGAACAAGGGTAGCTGTTGTCATAGCCATTGTAAAAGCTTGCCTTTTTTAAAAAAGGCAGGGGGGAGGAAGGTTGGAGAGGGTGAAGGAACAAGGAACAGTTGTATTGATTTCTTGTTCTTC
The DNA here is from genome assembly GCA_013400055.1 of Nycticryphes semicollaris. Taxonomy (NCBI): domain Eukaryota; kingdom Metazoa; phylum Chordata; class Aves; order Charadriiformes; family Rostratulidae; genus Nycticryphes; species Nycticryphes semicollaris. The sequence goes on along the minus strand of VXBJ01000760.1, from coordinate 347,761 downwards.
TGATCAAAAGCTGAAGGCAAATATTTAAAATACTGAATTTCAGAATGCAGCAACTTTGCCTGATTTCTAACTTCTATCATTTTTCAAAATGTGTTTTTTGACAGGACTTTCTAGTAACTCAGCTTTGGATTTTGTTTTAGTTTTTTATGCTTAAATTTTTTCAACATTAAGTTGCCCTTTACTTTTTTGGTATTCAGAATATTTCAGTTATCTGGAGATGGGAAAGTTGTGGATGTAGTTAGTGGAAGGTCCAACATTCATCAAAGACTTCCTTGAAAACTTGTTTAAATCCACGAAATTCAGTTTACTTCAATCAAAGGATTAAGGATTCATGACAAAAATCCTTTGGAAAAAAAAATAAATCCATAAGCACAACAGGTAACTTCAGCCTGAAATTTTTCTTGAAGACATCTAAGAATCAGATCTGTTTGTGGCTGGGTATGATGGTACATATACAAGTTATATAGATCTGAATTGGGAGTGAATGACAATATATTGCAGGGTTTAATTTGCGTTTTCCCCACCTTGAGGAATTGTAGGAATGTATTTAGACTTGGGATAAACCTGTCTCTGGTGGTGGTCATCTTGGTTTCACTTTTGTCAAACTTTGGACTTTGAAAGAAGAAATGCTGGGAAGTGGGTGGGGGACAGTGTGCAACTGCCTGCAGCGTTGTTGTGTGTTTCCTTGGCTGTACATGTTCTTACTTAGCTCCTTAGATTATCTTTTACTTGAGGCAAATGTCATATGGCTACAGGGGTAGTGTTCTTAGTGGTTTGGGTTATTTCAATGCAGTGATAACATCCTTATTCTTGAGCTGTTATTATGGAGGAATGCCTAAGCTCTCATATGCTTCCATATTTTTTTTTAATGGTCTGATGGTAGCATGTGGTAGCGTAAATTTCTGAGGTCTTATTTTTAAACACAGCCTTACATTTAGTGCTTACTCTGACTTGTACCAACTCCTAGAAATATGAATAAAACACATATCCTGACAGTTTTAATGCAAAGTATTTATTTGAGAAAATGATCCTTAATCTTTTTATGCTACTGCACTACTGACTGTGAATTCTCCTCCAGGTGCCCAGATTATTGATTTGATGATGCTTGTAATAGATGTGACGAAAGGGATGCAGACGCAGTCAGCAGAGTGCCTGGTAATTGGGCAAATTGCCTGCCAGAAGATGGTGGTAGTCCTGAACAAAATAGATCTCCTTCCGGAGGCGAAGAGACAAAGTGCCATTGAGAAGATGACTAAGAAAATGCAGAAGACCTTGGAAAATACGAAGTAAGTAACCGCTAACGTAACAAAACGTTTAACAAAAAGGCACAACAAATCTGCCCCTAGCAGGGGAAACACAAACATAAAGAAGTCTAGCAAAGAGCATGAGAAGGGCGGGAAGACTACCAGAAACTCAAATGCAGTCCTGAATTTGCATCTGCAAGTATCATGTGTAGAGAAATGTTTTCCTATCATGAAGCTTTGCAGTTTAAAGGGCTGCCTGGAGTTCAGATCAAAACAAAGCCAGAATACCGAGAACTGGGTGAAGAACTAGGGTTGTTTTTAGTTGTTGAAAACAAAATGTTAAGGCTTTTCCTTAACTGAGGGTGAAAAATGTGATCACTGAGCAGAATGGTAATGTAACGTTGGCTCTGGCTGGGGTGATGTTTGTTTGTCCTGTTTAGGTAATTAATTTGAGGTGTACATAATGAGTGAAGTGCAGGGAGATTCGTGAGTGGAAATGTGGCTGTTAGGAAGTAGGAAGATACAGTACAGACACAATGCTCGTTTAGTGGCTGCACAAATTGAAGCAAAGCTTCTCTTTCAATGGTGCAACTGCCACACGGTTGGCAGATCTTGGTGTCGTTCCAGCTCCTGTGGTCTTCTTGGGTCTCTTAATTTTGCTGGGAATGTTACAGAGGTCATCAAGAAAGTGAAATTCTGTCTTGTGAACTCCGAGTCCTACAACTTTCACTTCTCCCTGGCAGCTGTCAATTTAAGGGCGAATAAATACAGAGTGGCTTGGTTTTCTCTGCCTCGTTTTTAGGGGAGCTGGAGAAAGGAGACACCTGCAATATCTCAAAGCATTTTGCATCAACCGTTTTTTATAGCTGTGAGCTTGTTGATCACATTCACAGGTATATCCCAATGGGGATAGGATTAAGATATAAAGTTAATAAATATTTAGAGAAAATTATCTAATAGCTTTCTTATGGTTTAATTTGGTTGTTTGAAAGGTTTATGTATAGAATATGAATTGAGCAGCATTACAGTTAATACTTATTTGCTATCTTTTTCTCATCTATGCCAAGAAGTTAATGATTTCTAAGAGATTTTATCTTAATATACTGCTCACCTTTATTTTGTCTGTTTTTAAAATCTATTTATTCTTTTTGAATGGCAATAATCGCTACTTCAGGTGGGTACTTCATTCTTGGTTTAGTCCAAGATGGTATCGTGAATGATTGGGAAGAAGGACTTTGTTAGTTGCATGTTCATAACAGGAAGACCTTTTTTTTTGTGTTCAGAAATACTTCTTATGTACACTCTTCGAATTAAATCTTTTTTGCATGTGCAGTCTGTGCTCTATGGTGCTTTGAAAGCACTGCTGACCTGGGCTTGATTGTAAAGTGCTTGTACTGTTGTATCTCGGGCATGTCTTGTTTCTCAACAGCCTCTTTTCCCACTTGACTTGGAATTTCCAAGTGCACGTTTTCTGTTTTTTAGCAAAGCACATGCTGAGACTGTTTGACAAGCTGCCTCTGACCCCAAATACTTGGTGATGAGGTTTTTTTCCAGGAATAGTTTACGTGTTGATTATTATTTCCCTCCACACGCATGCATAATTCCATAGCAGTAAGCGAATCTGAAGTCTGTTGCTGCTGTAGAGTTGGTGTTGCCCTTGACACTGGGGAGACTATTGTAATGTTGTCAGGAGATTCCATGGAAGGTGGAAAAAATAGGTAGAGGAAAGTAGCTGTCATATATTTGAATAGTTTGACACTTGTAAATTTAACCTAATCAAAACTTGCTTGTTCCCTGGATTGATGCCAAAAGTAAAAGCAAGCTGTCCCTCTGAATAGAATTGCTATTTTGTTCATAATTTTTCGCTTGTGCCAGCTTTTATCTTTGTCCAGCAGGATCTAAAGTCTGACAATAAATCAGTGTGATGGAGTAAGAGTTTTAGTAGGGATGAATTACGTTTGGAAGTGACTCCAAGGCAGTATGTGATTACTCCAGTTTGTTCTGGTATATGGGAAAAGGAGTAAAGCACCTGGTTCAGCATAAATTTCTATTTATTGCAATGTAGTGCCCTCAAGCATTTGTATGAAAATAAATTTACAAAAATTTTATGGTTAATCACAGGATTTTCAGTGTTCAATTTTTAATTACCTTTTATCCCTAGATGCCTCAGACTTATGGCATATAAACAAAGAAAATTCCTTGTATGCTTGATTACTGTTTGGTCACTAAATGAGCTCCCTTTATAGAACTTAGCCATTTTTCTCTCTTAAGGCACTGTCTTTTTCTTCCCAGCTCACTCCCGTTTTGAGATAAAATTTATGGAGGGTGGATGTCAAATGGATGACAACAATAATTAGTTCTGGTCTGAATCTGTTGCATAAGATTCAAGTACCTATGAGAACCAATCACTTTGTTTTATTGCTGATTATTATTCCATTGCTTTAGAAAAAAAAAATATTTTACGTGGTTAATCCTGACTTTTGCAAAAATGCAGTGGTAATTTGGCTCATGTTTAACTTCCCTTTGTAAAATAAAGACAAAACAAGCTATCAGATGATTGAAACACTGAGTTTTAGGGAGTGAAAGTTACAACTTCAGTCAGGAGTCTATCAAAAAGCTGCTGAATATTTAGGACTTGGAAGAGTAAAAATCATTGCAAGAGAAAAGCTAAGCTGAAGTCAATAGGTGGAAGTACTGCCCTTCTTTGAACATTTGCATGTTTGAGATTGTGGGTTTCATAAACTTTGATTTCAGTAGATTTAGATTTTTCTGTTGTCTGCAGGTCTTGCAGTCTGCCTGCAGACTCAGGTAGACATCATGTGCCTTGTTGCATTTGGCTTCTGTTTTGAAGGGCATGATTCTACAGCTAGGATTATAATTGCTTTAATGAGAGTTAAAGCGGTGCCAGTCTTCAGTTAAAGTGGCTTCAGTGCGAAGCCACTGCACTAAGCCTGAGTAACAGACCCTTGCCTCTGGAATAAACTGTAAAGTCTCGCTTTTGATTGCCACAGAGTTGAATGGGTAGCAAATAAACAGGATTGAAGGTTTCACAGTGAAAGTCCAATAAAGAAAGTGGAGAAAGTCCAGTAAAGACAGACAGTGAATCCGGTAGCGCAGATGCTTGTAATTCCAGAAAAAATTGTTAGTTCTTCACTAAGGGGGAAGAGCGATAAATTGCAGTTTGAGGGCATTTCTTTGCCTTCGTTGTATAGATGGGTCTGGAACTACTTTAATTGACACAGGTAGGAGATCTGTGTTCTAATGGTGGGAGTCTTTCTCTCTTTCAGGTTCTGTGGGTGTCCCATTGTTGCTGTTGCAGCAAAGCCCGGTGGACCAGAAGCCCCAGAGTCTGAGAATCCACTAGGCGTTTCTGAATTAATTGAGGTACCTGCTGAAGAACATAATAATAACATAAAGTGTGCTCAAACTTTTCTTTAAGTCTTTAGGAGTGTACTCTGTTAGTACCTAGAGCCGAGGAGTTCCTGCATTAATGTCAGTTTTCAAAGAACCTGATTCTTTAGAGATTTCTTCCAGTGAATGGAGAGGCTGAGGTTGTGTGCCCCAGAAGTGGATCTTCTTTTTCAAGTAACAGGCTTCAATATCTTGGAATAGCTGTGTCTTAAGAAACAGCTAATGTGTATGTGGCGAAGGTCATTTTAAAGTTGTAAAGATTTACGAAGCATAATGAATAAAAACAGCTTTAAAATTCCACTATATCCTTGGTAGTAGGTGCTGTTTTTTGGTTGTACCGCGGTTAAGAAAACAGTGAAGCTGTGGTCAGGCACTCAAAAATTACATGTTAGGAATTGTCTCCTTCCTTGATGTGTATTATGATTCGGTGTTTAAGTGCATGATTCTTTATTCCAAACCAACCCCTACTTTCTTCCTTGCATGGAATGGACAGGGCTCAACTAGCGAGCAGGTAGTCTGTGTTTTGTTTTAATTCTCATTATTCTCTGTGTGGCCTCATGACTCCATTCAAATACTGCTCTGCATTCAGAATGATTAATTTCCTGCTGGACTTTTCTTTGGCACACATCACTGTGGTCATGAGCACTTGGCAAACAGTTAATTTACTTCCAAATGACCTATAGGAAATGTAGAGGTGACTTTAATCCATATTTAGATTGGGAAGCTGAGGCACAAAGGAGGTAAGTCCACTGAATTTTCTAATTTTGGTTGCCAAATTTGAGGAAACTAGGAACCCTTTTGGGACATGTTTGTTTTCAGATCATAATACCTGCCAATTTTGATTGCAATTGTGAGTGCTTAGCACTTCTGTTAAGCTTTAAGGTTTCTGTTTTGACAGTCTGAGGTGCATAGTCAGTGATTACCTGTGGAAAGTTTCATTTTTAAGAGAATGGCAGTATATGAGAGTTCTGGCATAAGCAAGTGAAGAATCCATTCTGTAGAGGAGCACCACCTGCTTTCATGATAAGCCCAACTTTCTCTGTGATAGGCTGCCTCACTGACTGCATGCCTTGCACATCTGAAAAAGATAAAATGCATGGCCTGTATTTACTCTGTGCCCTGAATGAAGCAGGGCCTGGAAAAAACCCTATGCAATTGTATAACTGATGTTATATCAGACTCATGGGAACAAGAGAAGATTTTAAGCAAACTGGTGCTTAGTTCCAGCAATGTGGGTTGGTTTTTTTGGTTGGTTGTGGGGTGTTGATTGTTTGGGGTTTTTTTTATTGGCAGTGGGGAGAAGGCAGGTGGGAGAAAATAAATTCTCAGGTTTTCACACTTACACAGTAAGTTATATGGGATGAAGCTTATACTGTGAAGGGCAGAACACTTAAGATAGCTGTTTGAGCAGTTTGTAGCTTATAGTAGACTTGTCACCCTTTCTGTTAATAAGCTTTAGGGAAAAATAACATCTTTGCCTTGGAGGGGTGTCACTGTTATTTGCAGACAGCAGAAAGTAGTCCTAAAATAAAGACATCATTCTTTGCAGACTTCCCAAGGTCTGATATGGAAATTTTGGATGCTGCCAGGTTTAAAATACCTGTAAACTGCTGAAGTTGGGGTATAGCATCAGTCATCAAAAATCTAGGGGTGCCTGATACAGGGCAGCCTGGCTTGTACAAAGGCAGGATGTTCCCCAGGGCTGCTGAGCGTGGAATGTCCTACCTCCTCCCAGGCAAGTGTGGTGGCCTGCAACAAACATGGCCGGGGTGTTATGTGGCATAGAAATAGACTTGGCAAGAACAAAGCTGGCCACAGCAACGTCTGGAGAGGTGGAGATGGGCAAGTCCTTAGTTCTTCCTTCATCTGGTTCTGGGTAGAGTTACTGGGATGTTCCCAAGGGTTAAAAACCTTTGAAGAAAGTGAGTTGCAGCTGATTCTGTCAACTGAGACCTAATATTAGAAGAGCTAGCAAATGCTGTGTGAGCCCTGCCATTGAGCTTCAGGGTACTATCCTTTCTGCCCTTCATAAGACATTCTCCCCATTACAACTGTGGCTTAACCTGCAGTTTCTGACCTTAAAAGGAGACATTAAAGTCAGTGCCAAGTTTATCTGCTGATGTTATAAGAGAGGCAGATTCCATATGTGGTTTGAGACATGGGTGAGCCAGTTCCTCTGAAACACCATTGGATACATGACTGCGTTTCTGTAATTAAGGTCTTTTGTCTACAATGATACATTTTTAAAAACATCATATTTATAAGCAAAACAAAAATCCTAAACTCGGAGAATTTCTCTAGAAAATGGTACTTACGTAGTATATATTTCTTACTGGTTTAACCCTCCAAGAAGTGCTAACAGAAATCTCAAGGGGAAGTTGACTTTGAAAACTTAACCCGATGTAATAGTTTTTCTGGGAGGGAGGCAGTAATGGGCTGTAGGGGCACTAATATCTGTGTATAAGTTCATTTTCACAAAATGAAAAAAAAAAAAAGCTGAAGTAGCAAAACACACTGTAAAATTGTGCTTTTGAGAGAGGGGAGGGAAAAAAAAAAGTGGGGACATAAAGGATTTTTTTTTTCCTCTCTGCTTTGCTGCAGTGTTTATATTGAGTTTGGCAGCAACTTTATTGCCAGTGCAGTTTTGCTAACCAAGCTAAATGTGAAGCACCAAATCTTTCTAAGGCAGAAAATCGAACTGTTCCTGCTGCTAAGTGTGTGTCTCCTCTATGGCACGCACGGTTAGTTTGACATTGGTGCATTCTAAGCTCATTGGGAGATGCTTGAAATCGGTAAAACTGCAAGCTTGTTCAATCAATCGTCCACTTGCCTTCTTTTTGCTGTATGACTGTTGTGACTTTTCACCCAGGCATGGTGCTGCTTTTCTCTCTCTTCTTTTCAGGTCCTGAAGTCTCAGGCTTACCTGCCATCAAGAGACCCCTCAGGACACTTCCTTATGGCAGTCGACCACTGTTTTTCTATCAAGGGTCAAGGCACGGTGATGACAGGGACTATTCTTTCTGGCTCTGTTAGCCTTGGTGACAGTGTGGAGATTCCTGCCCTGAAGGTGAGTCTCTCATCTGCATTCTCCCCCTGCCTCCCCAGTTTTCCATATAGAAAGACACATTCAACAAAGATGAGAGTGTTCTCTTCCAATCTGAAATGATTCAATTATTTTCAATGTCTGTCTTTTTTTTACGCTCTACTATAAGTCAGCTTGTAATAAGAGGAGACATAGAGATTTCTAAATAAGGAAGCTAGTAAAGTTACCTGCTCAATTTTAGTTGATTGAAGTAGAGAGAACACTGACCTAGATTAGCATGTTAGACTTTTAAATTCAGAAAAACAAGATGGATATATTTCCAGGATGGGGTATCCCAAGGACTGAACAAGGCCTGAGTTGAGGTTACTTTCATTTGATAAGCGCTGCAGTGAGAAGGCTTGCAAAAGAACCTGAGTTAGGTAGGCTTCCCGAGATGTCTGGAAGTGAAGGAAATGACAAGAAGAGAGCATTGAAATGCTTGATGCGCATTCTCTTTGTTTGCTGGGGCTTAAATTGATGTCAGCTTGTTCTGGGAGAACTGTAGGGATGCAGTAGGTGGCTTGCTGCAGTTGGGTGTTTTAGAGAGCCTGCAAGAAAGTCAAGAGGCCTTTGAATAGCCTCTGAATTGCTTAACTGATGTTATTATCAGTTTTTTTTTCCCTTAAAATATATTAATCCTTTAAAAGAAAACAAGGTGACTTTACAGTTGGAACAGGTGAAGCGTATTTCAGAGATGCCTCTTTGGACTCTTCCCTTTAATTAATTGCCCCAAATGAGTCAAGACTTGAGGAGTGTTTTGTAACTGCCACTTGAAGTGGAGACCCAGCTGGTTACATTCTGAGAGTGGGCAGCTTTTGGCTGAACAACCTGGATTGGGAGCCTTTTGGTGCAGTCAGTATTATCCTCAAGATGTGTTACTGTAAGGACCTCATTCTTTCATTGAGGGAATATGCTGCTTTCTCATTTCTGCCTGTACTTTGTGGGCAAGTGAAAGACTAAATGAGACATTCTGATTTCAACTGAAATATTTTACTGATAACTGACAATTTTTGGTCAGCCTCCTTTGTAATACCTGTGGCCATCTCGTTTATACCATATTGTCCTTTGCATAGAAGTGATTTGCATTCTATGTACCCCATGGGATGTGCTTTCCCAGTAAAATTCTCATTTGCGGCATGCAGCCCATCCTGGGAGTTGTGCTTGTAATTTCCTGTAGGGAGTATATTTCCTTCCACCTTTCCTGCTTTCCCCTTCCCAGTGTTTTTTTCCTTTTCTGTTGCATCCTTCTTGCTGTTCTGGGCCTGCCTGCAGGAGAAAGAGTCCAAGGAGAGGGACAATTCTGAGGGGAGTGCAAGGCTGATGACTTCTGAGCAATGGCTCCTGCCCAAGAGGGCCCTTGCATAGCTAGTTAGCTGTTTTCCTTTTGGCATAGCACTGGCCAAACTTCTTATCACTCTGCACTCTGGAAGAGGGGGTGAGACAGAGCAGAGTAATTATTTCTTACAAAGAAAGAATGCATAACTAGATCATATCTGGAAATGACTGTTCAGCTCTTCATGTATAGTCCAAGAATGTTTTGGATAAATACGTTTAGGAATTAGTCTGCTCTTTGAGAATCCATATGAAAGGGAAAATGACAAAAATAGAGCAAATATCTTGATTGTTGCAAATGAGTGTTTAAAAGGACAGATGCTTTCTTCCCAATTGACTAGAGGAGTGGTGAAGTGAAAAGCAAGTTAGCACATAAACAGATAACCGACAAACAGAAGGCAGATCACTTGGCTTTTATGGCATTAACAAATTCCCTCAGAGTTTTAGTTTCAATTGCTATTAATTCATTAACATGATAGTTAATTCTTCTACTGTTTTGTGTGAAATAGAAGATGCATCCAAACCTCTGAGCGATAATAGTGGTGGGCAAGAGTTTTGCATTTTGTTTTTTGTCATTAGCAGCTTTGTTGAATATTCATATTGTACAGATATGGAAACCAAGGCGCAGTAAAAGGAAGCAACTTTTGTAAGCTTGAGCTGTGTGTTGTACTTACCCCTGCTAGCATCATGCAGAGCTGGGTTTAGGATACCTATAAAAGGTCAAACCTTTCTCAGGCCTACAAGGTAACGGAGGAAGCACATTTCACAACACATTGTGGTTTATGACTGTCTCTGACCTTTTTTTGCCCTGACCCTTTGGTAACTGTGATTGACAGCTGGTGCCCACTGGGCATTTAGGGACATTACAAACCAGCTGCTTTTTAAATTTGAGGAACCCTCTCACCAAATGAAGTGGCATCACCTTCCAGTTCTGCTAATGGACTTCGACATCTTTGACCGCTTGAACCTGCACAAAGGAGGGACATAGCAATTAAAAATAAACAGTGACATTCTCGAACGCCCATGCTTGCTCTGATTGAGGCTGAGAGCACCAGCAGTGCATGGATTCCTTTATGCTGTTACCTATGTAAATTGCCATCTGGGGTTGATTATCCATATAGCGAAAAGAAAAATTATATATATGTGTTTGGGAAAAAGCTTTGACACAGCAAACAGTTCACTATCCAATTGAGTTAGTACTATTTGCTCACTAGCACTTGAAATCTACCTTGAAGAGCATGAACCTAGGATTTCTGCAGCAAAAATGTGGTGTTGGCAGAATTCTGAATGTCCTTTAAGATTATTTCTGTGGTCTTTCAGACTCTACAGTTTTCTGTTCTATTAACTGTAACAACTCGTGACATTTCTATTTCTGTTTTATAAACGTTCCTGGACTTTGAAAAGAGAGGATTTTTTCAATATAGATTAATTTTATTTTACTGGTAAGTTTGGTGATAATAATTTCAAAATACTGATCGAGGTATATTTTGTAGGTGAATTTAGTTGAAGTGAGCATGGCTGTCAAATTCTAGTGCTGCTCTTTCTTTTTGTAGCATGCTTTAATGGAAAACACAAACTGTTTTCAGTGGGGGAGAGTTATCTTTGCCTTCTGTAGCCAGGTGAAAAAAAAATCATAGAAACTCAAGAACAGCAGCAAGGCTGGAGCAAAACAGTCGAGAACCAGGACTTTTGTTCTTATCATTGTTTGTCTCAAAACAAGCAAACAAACAAAAAATCCATGTGTGAAAAATAATGCAAAATGTTGCATGGTATGTGGTCTTCTGTCTGTCCAGTGTTCGTGATTCTAGCCTTGGATTGTACAGCTGCAAGCACACTAGAAATACTGGAAGACTGTGTAAAACAGATGATAATATGTTAATACTCCTTGAAAGATGTCTTGCAGCACAGAAAATATTCCAGGTTGGTTAATGAGAATCACTCTCTCAGTCTTAAGAGTTGTGAAAGATCATAGGAGAGGTCAAGTCTGAACTGAGGGAGGAGGCAGAGATAGATGTACACAGTTAACGGATATAAATATGGTCATCCTGAAAGTGCTGACTCGGCGTTGTCTTACCCGTCATCAAGCTCTGCAGGTATAAAGCAGCCACGAAGCATGTACGTGGCAGCCAAGTACAAAGACCACTCTTAGCTTTTTTTTCTGGACTTTCAAGAAGTAGAAACTTTTCTTCTTGTGTTATGTTCAAGTTCCTATCTGTTCTGTTCCGTGTAATTACTGGGAAATGTTAGAGCAAGTTGGTATAAGCCGAATGACTGGTGGGTGGTCATAGCTTCATTGGAGCATATCCAAAAGTACTGTATGATGCCATTTTGGTCCTGCCTTTTGATCACCTTGAGGGCTGAGTCTCTGTGTTACTGGAAATGAGTTACGTTGATATTTATCTGCAGGGGATCACGTGGGGATTGTTGTTTTGCGCTGAAGCCAAATAACGTATCTGGTGTAATATAGTACAAAGTTATTTCTTATGTAATAAATGGTGTGGACACCCAATTGCTGGACTGACCTTGGGAGGTGCTGCTTTAGACACTGTCAGATTTTTTGATCTGAGGTATGGTTGAGCTGTTTTCATGAAAGCAGAAGAGGGATGTTTATATGGGGTTCAACCTTCCGCCATCCCTGAGGTTTGCAGTGGACAATTGCCATTATTAATGTTGAGCATTTCAGTCTCAAAAGTTGCAAATGTGTTTATGAAAGGCTTCTCTTGGAGAGTAGTCAGTCGTCCAGGTGTTTCAGTACTCTGATGTACTTCCAAGAGGTCACTTGAGGCATCATATACGAAAATTGTGAGAAACTTGATTCTGTTTATTGAGTCTCCTAATAACTGAGTGCTAGTTTAAAGCAATACTGAATTCTGTCTTGGCAAGGGCCTATTTGCTGTTAAGTTATATTGACTTTATGAACTTTTAACAACCATTTTCTAAATGTGATACTGAGAAGCTTCATGTACCTTCATTATATGAAAACAGATACTTCATTTTCTTAAAGTTTCTTTGTTGGCTAGAGAACCTAGGTCTGTTTTCTGGAAAACATTCTTTAGTTTTTATGGCTCATCCAATGGAAGAATTCTCCAGTGTCTGATAGAATAACCCAAATAGTATTTGAAACACTATTTCCTTCAAACCACTGTAACTATTAAAGTCATAAGTTGTATCTGCTCTTGCCCACATGAGTACTTCAGCTGATCTGATGTCCCAAGACCTCTGATTAGTGATCTTTATATAAATGTAGTTAAGAGCTAATTTCAGTATATTTAAGGCATTTTTGCACAATCATAGAGTTTCATGGTTAAATCTCATCAGAGAACAATTAAATCTTGGAAAACAAAGTTGGATCAAACCCCACTGAATTGGATCATGAAGACACTTGTATATGGACTTGCATGGTGAAAACTTCAAAAATATTTTTACCTCTTTCATTTTGCATTCTTTGGTTCTCATTAGTACACCCCTCCAAATTTCAGGATAGCTTCACTGGTTTTTGCACTGCAAATTGATAGAACCCTTACTAAATTTTCTGAGAGTACATCTGAACGCTGTTTCAATATCTCTTTGGGGTTTTTTTTTCCCCCAATGCTTCATGCATTTTTCTTGCCTAATACAGCCTTTAAATGCTATGGTTCATCTGCGGTGGAAGAAGTCTAGCTTGCCTTGAACATTTTCATTTCATTGAAATGCTGTGAAGAAGAGCAGTTCATAAAATTGGGGTGGGGGGGACACAGTCAATTAAATGTAACTAATAAAATAGTGAAAATGCAGTTCATAACACATTAAAATATTTGGGTGATAAAATACAAGACTCTTAAATCCTAAATCAATAAATGAAACATAGATGTATAATGTTATGCATGCAATTCAGTACACGCATTAAACTGTTTCTTTAATTGTCTGCCACTTCTAAAGCATGGGCTGTGTTTTTTAGAGATTTTGTCCTTTCCTAGAAAACATCCGTGTGAATCCTACTGGTTTTGCATCTGCTGTGGCGTTTACTTAAAGGCAAAACATGCAGGATTTGGCTTCCACTGGAAAGTACTCGGATTTCAACATTTAGGATATTATCAGTTGTTTTGGAAGAATTAAACTCCTCAGCACAGTTCTTTGTGGTTAAGTAAAAGATTAAAGACCTGATCCAGTGCCTGTGGAATGAAATTTAGATCTGGCAACAAAAGCTTCTCAAATCTTTTTGGCTCAATCTATTGAGAGAATAAGACTAGCAAATGCTGAACTCTTTCTAAAGATCACTTCCCTCATTTTCAGTGTATTGTTTTGTAACTTCTTAATGTGTGGGGTTTTTTTTGTTTGTTTTATTTTTTATTTCTTTTTTTAGTTCATGCTTTAAAAAAACCAAAGCATGACCACACCCTCAAAAAAAACCCCCAAAAAACCAACAACCCAACAACCAAACAAAACCACAAGATCCCAAAGGATAGAATCCATTTAAATTTTTTATTTAAAAAAGAACAAAAAAATTCTAGTTGAGATTTAAAAGGGCTCAGGAAGAGATTTGTGTGTTGCTCTTATTTTGCTACCTGTTACTGAAGTACAATCACTTAGTTTGTATAGCTTGCATTTTTTTTTTTTTTTTATTAAGTTTCATGGAGGGACACTAAAAAGAAGGGAGCAAGATAAAGGACGTTGTGCATTAAGGGTTGTTTTATTCAGGACCAGGGATAGGACATAACAGAAAAGGAGCTGGATATATAACATGGGGTTTTCAAATTTTTTCTACTTGGTCAGAGCTGAAGGGATGGAAGCCAGGGGAGAGCAGCCAACCTGCACAGTGCTAATCCAAACCATACACTGTATTTTTGGAGCTTGTGTTTCTAATGTGATCTCTGTAGGCAGAAAAGTGGCCTCAGCACTGCTGGCCAATTAACTCTTCAAATACTAGAATTCCTCTCCAGCTTTTCTTGGAGGTCTAGATTGTACCCTCTGCCCCCTGCCCGTTAGAGGCAGTTGGGGTGCAGCATACCTTGTAACGGATTAGAAAAATTACCCCAAATATACAAGTTTCTTCCTGCAGAGGATCTGAAATGGAAGGGATTTCTGTGTAATTTCTGTATCGCTTCTATCCACTTAAACTATGTTTCAATGACTGTTTGGGATTCGGGCTCCACATGGAAATGCAGCGTTGCCAGAAACAGTACCGTTCTCCAAGGTACACTTTAACTTCTGCAGTATTTCTGTGATGCTGATTGTGTGTTCAGGGCTATCTGCAATGCTGTCGGCTTGTCGTTAATGCATGAGATAATCTGAAGTCTGTCTTTTGTGCTATTGCCATGCAGATAATTTTCCTTTAATAGTTAGAAAGTGCAGAATTGTTATTGCCTAAGAACTGGTACGCTGTTCAGTGGGGTCAAAATGAAAAAGAAACATGGGGTTGTTCTGACTCCGAGTGATGAAAATGTGTGAGCTGAACGTTACATTTTTGATACAATGACTGATTTTCTTAGATGAATCAAATTACATTCCTTCTGTATGGGTTTCAGTAAATAATTTGTCTCATGAGAACTGTTAAAGCTGGAGAAAGTTGTTACAGAAATATCAAGCAGGAAAGAAACTGAACTGAAGAAGAAGGAACCAATGAACTAAGAGGAAAGTTACTCAGGAAGAGTTGTTCTGAGGTTGGTGTTGGCACTGAAGTGTAATAGCTTTGCTTATGACTGCGTGCTCTCTCCCACGAATGTGGGCATTCTCCCCTCTAGTTTGCACCCTGGACTAGTGTAGACTGCTGGCAGATGCGACTTCCATGTGGTAATCTATGATGCTCAGTGTTCTGTAGCTCTTCGGCAATTATCAATGTACTGGGTTGCTGGATCTGATAGAAAAGCTCAGTATCCCAGTACAAGAGTGCCACAATGGGAGAAATGGAGTGTGTTTTCATATGAGTGAGCAATTTGGCTTCAGTATTTAAGGATAACAAACATGTAGGTTTGTGATTGCAAAACAAAGTTGAAAAGGAAAAACAAGCATCTAATAAACTATTGACACCTGACATTTACATTTCTCTGTTGCTTTAACTTCCTTCAGCTGCTCATTCTACTTTTTCTCCTACCTATTTCCATTTTTCTCTAGCTTCTTTTCCAGCCTCAAAGTTTGCTTTTCAAAGTGACTCATCTTTTCCACTTACACCATAGATTGAAGAAACAGTTTCTCCCTCTTTTTTTTTTTTTTTACCTTTCTTGCAATTTTGAGAAACACAGTGCAGTTGTGTATGGTTCCTTCCCCTCAAGTGTATCTTGTCTTGAAGACTCTGGTGCTTGAAACCAGCATCAGTCAGGGTCAGGTAAGAAACCTTGTGGTAGTATTTTTGAACTTGTTTCCATAGGCTGAAGCTAGAGTGGGTCTGATGAGAGAAAGGACAAGATCTGATGAACGTTGAGTGATGTTATCCTCTCAAGGGCAGTTTTTGAACATGATTAAGCAGATTCTGATACCTTCTCTAGGGGATACGCCAGCTATTGTTTTCATAGGGCTAGATGTCTTATGTTTCAAGTTTGAAAAGGAGTCCTGAAGCAATCTGAAGTGGGTTCTGTAAGCTGTGTACAAGAGGTGAAAGGTTTTAAGATGACTTGAGCCATGATGGAGATGCAACTGAACGAACTCCTGCACGTTATCCTGGGACTTGGTAACGTTATTTCCTGTTGAACAGTTGCTGCTCCAGTGACCAAGTGTTGTATGCTAGGGTTTGTGCACCCTGGGGTTCAAGACTAGTTTGAAACTTAAGTTAATAGACATTGCTATAGCAATCACAAACTTTTATCCAAATGCCTTTTAGTTTAAACTTTATGGTAACTTTTTAAAGCAAAGGCTGGCTGGTTTGCGTTTGCATAACTTGTTTGCTTAAGCATTGCTGTCGCCAGGTCATTAACTTTATTTTTATTTCTTTTAATTTATCAGGTAGAATTGTTCTCAATCAAATTCAATTGAAAACAGACCTACATGCACGTACACATACCGTTTGAGCAAGGGTCTTAGTGGAACGCTTGAATAGTAATTGGAAAGGTAGCCTCCTGTATGGTAAACACAGCTTTCACATTGCATTCCTGCTGAGAATGTAACTTCAGTGTGAGCAAGTGTAGTTAGGGCAGTGAGTAACTGTCATGTTTCAAATGTTTAAGTTCAAGTGCTGGAGACTTTGGCAAAAATTCAGTAACCGGAATGAAGGAAGGGAATGTCCCTTTTTGTTCTTCCTTGGTCATCCATGTACAGCACAATTCCTCGTTTGATCAGGCTTTTAAGAAGCAGAACGATTAAGCAACACTGCATTAACTAAGCCATGGCCTGTATATGATAAAGTTCTGCTCAGATCTGGGCACTGGCATAAAAAGGATCTGAATATTGAAAACATTATTTAACCAAGACTGAAGATAAACTTCTGAATTTGACCAAAAGACAGAAGAAAACGAACTAGCGTACAAGTGCCCAGGGATCTGTAATTAGTCTATTAGCAGAGTATTTTCTTGAAGTATTACTATAATATAGCGAGTCCTCTGGATTTCATGCCTTGTACTGTGTGTTCCTGAGATGACGCCATTTATAAAACTCTTAATTTTGATCTTTGTTACTACTATGAAAACTGCATGAGGATTGACTTTGCTCTTTAAATGTTTGTTCATCTCATGACCTGAATCTATTAATGCGTGCCTGTGACAATAAATAACACATATTGTTAAAACTAAATGTCAGATACGATACATCTCTTCACTAGACTATTCCTATAACTTCATAGAATAGCTGGTGCAGTTTGAAATGAAAGAAAAAGTAATTCTAGAGAGAGCCAATATTTACAGTATCAGCTGGAATAATATAATTATATAAGCTGCCCAGATAGCACTGTGATGAACATGATAGGAATGCCTAGATACAGATTTTCATTTGTAACTGTCTGAAATGAAAACTACAAATTCCCAGGCTCTTCACAGTTTTAAAGATTAGCTTGAAAGCATATGCCATAAAATACAGTTGGCTTCTCTTTCTTTCTCCTCTAATGAATAAATAATCAAGAATAAACATTTCACGCTTTTTGAAAATACAATGAGAAGGTCAAAGAGCCTTTTTAGAGTCAGTAGCTAATACATCTTGAAATACTTAAATTGTAGACTTAAAAACTATGAAGTCTTCATGAAAGTGAGATTTAGTAGTTGACCTGTCTTCTGTCTAGGCAACCTGGTTTTT
This sequence comes from Nycticryphes semicollaris, assembly GCA_013400055.1. Taxonomy (NCBI): domain Eukaryota; kingdom Metazoa; phylum Chordata; class Aves; order Charadriiformes; family Rostratulidae; genus Nycticryphes; species Nycticryphes semicollaris. The sequence continues at coordinate 330,499 of VXBJ01000760.1, read as the reverse complement.
AAAATATATTCTATATATAAGGTGTGTCATACATTCTGCAGAAGGATAGCAGAGGTGGCCATACTCCTTGTTCTGCTGCGGTGGAAGAAATCAGCCACAAGAACAGATAAACTCACTGGAAACAATGACCTTGTCATATATACAGATATCAATTTTTTTTTTTCTTCAACAGAAAAAAGACTGTCACTTAAGGTTTTTTTGCGTAGCTTCAGAACCTTTTGGGTTTTTTTTCTTTTTTCTGTTCTTTCTCAGTATTCAGCTAACAACTTTGGTTTTGTTTTCTTTCAGTTACTAAGCTGTAGTTGCTTGTTCTTAATATTATTTTCATTACATAATGAATTTCAATAGACTTCTATGCTAAACGTCCCTAGAAGAGGTTGATGCCTCATGTGCAACACCTACTACATAGGACTGCAGCAAGTTAAGTAGTGGCTTAGGGGAAAAAATATCCATGCTATTATAAATCAGTTCAGATTTGAAATATGGGTGCTTTTCTTTGCCTAGTTAAAGACATTGATCCTGTTCATGGAGATTAGTTGACAATAATTTGAAGTCTCCAGGGAATGAAGAACATGCAGTATACCACAAACACTCAAAGCTAAACCACATAAAAGAAGGATGGTAAGGGGAAGACTGGAAAATATGGTTGGTTTTTTTTTGTAAAAGACTGAAAGAAATACCAGTAATGCTAAAATAAATGCCCAGTTAGGCCTTGAGTCAACATAAGACAACACCCACTTAGTTTAATCTAAATGCAAAGAAGCATACAAATCTTTGCAAAAATAGAACCAAACACAAAGTCCCACCCCTGAACTATTTTGCATTGGGTTTTAGGAGAGAATTGGAGTCATGCGGTGATTGAATAATATTTTGTGCAACGTATACTTGTTTCAAATGTTCCTGTTCTGTTGCTGATGTGATGTTCTTATTTGGGGAGAAATGGTTATCTGTAGTCAGTGGCAAGGACCTTCAAATTAATGCTTCATTCCAGATTTGTCAAAGCCTACTTGATTGGAGGTAATTAAGTATCTTCACTTGATGGTAGGCCTTCTAATTTCTTAAGGATGGAGGAAGTTCTCGTAATTTGGTGACAGACTGGGGTTTTAACTTGTTCCCCTGAGGCTTAATGTGAGCCTGAGATGCTACGTAAAATTGAAGTTCAACATAATTTATTCTGATGTGTTAATATTTGTCAGGCATGCGGCATTCCTAAATAGCGGGGAAAATGGGGGAACCTCCATGTGGTAGAAATCATGATGAGTCTCTTTTTCCTTCCTGTAGCAAGGGCTAATGGATTGGTCAAAAGTTCTAAGTTACGTTCCTATTCAAAGACTTTTTTTGTAGTACAAAAAGCTCAAAATTTCTTCAAGTGTTTCCTTTTACTTATGTCCTTGCTTTTGTTTTCCTCTTCGCTTTTGCCACCCCCTTGTCCTATCTGTTCAGGTTGTTGAACTGCTATCTTTAAATTCTCTTTCTAGATGTGTGGCAGGTGCAGACAGCACCCAAGTGCTTGTCTCCTCTGAGGTCACGGGCTCCATCCCTGCTTGTGGAAAGGCTCTTAAAGATTTAAACATCTATGGAGTAGGGGAGGAAATCTTTGCAAACTTCAGGTTTACTTTGGGGAGTAGGGGTAATAGGAGTAAAAAGAATATGTTTAGGGAAGGCAATTGTAGCTTCAGCAGCCTCTGCCTCTTTAAAACATGTATTTTTGGACTGATTTGGTAGATTACTAGAAACATTGAGGATTTTTTTTTTAAGGGATGTTTTTGGCAGGAAGCTCAGTACTATTTTTAAAAAATGACACTAATTTTGTAGTAAAAACACACAAATGTGAAAGTAAGGGTTGTATTCATCTCTTAAAATTTATTTTCAGGGGCTTGGGGGCTTTTTTGTGGGTTTTTTTGTTGTTTTTTTTTTTTTTTACACAAGCTTTTTGTTTTAATTTTTATTAGAACAAGCGAAAGCATGATAAATTCTCTTCAGGTTTGGTTTGGTTTTTTGTTGTTTTAAATAAGGGTGATTCTAATTCTTCTCTATAGGGGGTTATATGAAGCTAATTAATATTAGCAAGATGTTTTAAAGACTCACGTGTGGGAAAAGAGATGGTCAAAACAATTTTTGCACCGGACTTAAACAGGGAGGAAGAAAGAAAAGTTAATGTTAAGGCATAGCTTTGTGGTTCTGCTGTGACTCACGAGAAAGACTTAGGCCATCTGACACGTACATTACAAACAGTTGTGAAAACATACCATTAGATAGACCCACATCGTGCAGGGGGATGAGTTAATGTTACTTTGAATCCATAATGTTCAAGTTGTCTGGCACAGTGAGTGGAACTCCACAAATCAAACGCTGTACGGTGGCTTTTTGTTTTACATGAGGTTGTTGTCCCCGATGCACAAGGTTCTTTCTGTTCAGCTCAGCAGGAAAGTTTTAATCCTGCCTTGCGTTTGTTCAGTGTCATTCCGCAACGCTGACACCAACCAGGGCTTTTTCTTGAGTTGGGATTTAGATGGACTTCAACAGAGCAAATACATTGATGTGATTAAAAATTTTATAATTATGCATGCATGCTCATTTTCTTGCTGTTTTCCTACATATGGAAAATCAAATTGCAGGAGGTTAGATTGCTTAAATGGAATTATATTTTCAAGTTTCCCTTAATATCTCTCTAAATCTCAAAACTGTGTAGTGATAATTTTCCCTGATGTGAACCTTTCCATTAAGTAGAGTTTTGAACCTATTGGACCTATACATTTATCTGAGCGTGACCACGTAGAAACAAGTCTTGTATCTTCCTAATGTTTCACATAGTGTTAAAACTTGTTGGGAATCTTTGTTCAGAATTTGAATTCGTGTGTTTTGCTTTCAGTTTTTGTAATGGATTCTTTAGTTTCGGTCTCAGCTCTGAAGGAGACATTCTAAGTGTTTAAGAAGAACCATGTTGAAAACTACAGTATCTAGGGTATGCACTGTGTGTAAAGAGGGGTTTTTTTATATTTTCGTTTCAGAAAAGCGTTGGTATTTTTCTACAAAGCTATGAAGATGAGCTTTTTCCCACACCGTTGTGATAGTGTAAGCTTTAGGCTCTGGTTCATATACTGTTTAATCTTTGCCTTAGCACAGTTAAGATTTCATTCTGTGTTTATATCCCCTTGCAAAAATAATTGATTCCATCTATTGTTTTTTACCTGTGCTTGTAAATCAAATCTAAAAACTATGGTAGGTTGATATAGCAGTTATGAATGGCATATTACAAAAATAAAAATAAAAATCTTCCCCATAGGTAGCAGTAGTACCAAGTGGGGTTCGTTTTGAGAGGCTGAGCGTGTCTCCTGTGCTGACAGGAAGAGGAAAGTCCTCTTCAGGGTGCGCAGATACAGCACAGCAAGTCTTGTAAGCTGAATGTGTTGGGCTGTAGGGGTGTGTGTGTGTGTTAGATTTGTCTAATTACGGGTACTCAATGTTAGAGTCATAAAGGAAAAAGCATTGTCAGTGATGCTGATTATCCCAGTTACCACTCGAATAATTTGCAGCCGCGAGAGCTCAATGTTTGTGTAAATCAGGTTGCTTTTATTTAATGATGGATTTAGTTGTTCAACTGTAGAAAATAGCCAATGAAGTACTGCAAATGGTTTTTTTTTAAATTTTTTTTTATTTTGGGACCTAAGATTTTCCTCTGCAATATTTAAAGAGTATTTGAGATGCTTTTCTCATATACAATTTTTTATGTGGAACTTCTGTTTTGAGTTTCTAGCGCTGTGATAATGATCAGAATTCTGTAATAATGCAAAATAAATCAGAACTGGAAAAGGTGAATATTTAGGCTTTTGAACCTTCCGAGTAATTTTCTTATCGTGTTTTTATTCATAAATGCAACAAGCTTTAGTTTCTGTGAAGCAAATGTTTCGGTGAAAATGGGAGAAGCTGAAACCTGCACAGGCAGGTGTTGAGGAAATGTCTCCAGTGAGCTCTCAGAAGAGCTGTCTTATAGATCTTCAGTTCTTTTTATTAGTCTGCTCAGAATCTCACTTGGGTATGGATTTAATTGCTGGGTGGTTCTGTGACAGAAACATCCAGGTCTATACCTGTTGCTTAAATCTGATTTCTGCCAGTCTTCCAAGACTCGTTTACTACTTGTGCATCCCAGGGTTGCTCAGGTGCCTTCTCCTCAGAGCTGGTATATAATTTCTTCAGGGTAATTTTAACTGACAAAATTACAAGACAACATGCTGAAGATATTTAGTTATACCTTTTGAACCACACTTACAAAAATGTAGAGGATTTAACTGTTCCATAAGCGTGAATGTTTTCAGTCTTGTCAATTATTTTTAATATTAAAAGTCAGCAGATGGAGCCAAAGGCTTGTAGAAAAATTACTTGTGCTGAATGCATATTAAACCACGAAGCCCACTGAGTTTAACTAAATAATGTTTCTACTGAAATTTATAACAGCAGTTATTTATTTGCTGCTAAACATCACACCAGCATTCCTTTTTCAGTCCCTTGTCTCTGTACAGATTGAGAGCTTGCCCCTTCATATACCAGGGCATTTCACAAGACTCAAGAAGTGAAGTTTGAGGGGGAACCTGATTTTCTTTGTAGATTTACATCCACGGGATGGTTTTCTGCAGCATTGATCGCCACTTTATCAGAAAAAATGGTGTTATATTTTGTCAATATTTTTACTTCTCCTATGAGTACAGTAATAGGAATCCACTATTGAGGATTAGATTGGAATTCATTACAAACTCATTTTCATTATTGTGCAGTTGGTAGGGTACTGGGGTTTCAGGTTTTACTTCTGAAGCAACTGAAATAAGTCTTTGCCTTAGATAACGTGTCAGTCTTGATATTCTAATAGGCTAACCCTATGCTTTCATTAAATATTAACATGCTTTGGGGATTTTAAGTGATATCTTTAGAAAAATAAGAGGGGGAAATGTTTTCCAAACATTTCCAAAAATTAATCCCACTTTAATAAAATAGAAAAAACAAAGGCAATAAGTGGTACCTACCTTGTTGCAGGAAAAGGGAGAAAACACTGTCATACTTATTAAATGATATCCACAGAGGATGCAAAAAAATGATGATACAGACTGAACAGAGAATATTCCAGTGGTATGGTGTTGTTTAGCCTTTTAATAAAGACAGAAAAATGAAAATGTTAAGGGACTAAAAGCAACTGTTTTGTCTAACTATTAAACTTAATTTAAAAAATTCTTTCTCTTCTTCTAAATATAATCTTCTGAAGGATTATGAAATGTACATATGTTTCACATAGAGTACACGGTCTATAAATGCGTGCTTAAGTATCACATGTATATTTTTCTTCACTTCTGTTTCACAGATTCTTGAAGCTAGGGCTCTCTAGTTTGGAGCAAGCATCTACTTAGAGTGACTTTGGAAACTTGGCTTATTGGCCAAGTTAAAAACTCTTCTTATTTTTCTGTTTGTCTTTGGCCTCGTCTCTGTTTAAATTATTTTTACCTTACTCCCTTTGAAAGACAGTGATAAAACTTCAACTAGTTGTACCAGTTTGCTGAGTTAATTTCCTCTAAGCATCATTGGCTGTAGTAACAAGAATTTCTAACGTTGACATTTTTCTGTTGAATGATATGATCGATTCTTAGTTTCAGATTGTCTTAACTTACTGTATTTTTTTCTATTTTTTTTCTGTTTGACTTGTGCTAAAAATCCTCATCTAATACAGAACTGGAGTGTTCATCCCGTCCAGTCTCCTAACATTGCAAGTAACCAAATCTTGCAGTCTCACTGTGATGGGTATCTTCTATGTTGATATTTACTGTAGAAGAATATTAATGCATCTTTTAGAACAAAGAGAACATACAACTTACATCATAGGAAGACACAGTGTGTTTTGCTATATTTAAGAGACTCTTAGATACACCGTCCAAGTTGAGAATTGATTTGCACTGAGATAAATGCCAATATCCACTGTGTAACATTGTCCTTAAAGATGAGCAGCAAATGCTGGTTTGGGTTTTGAGAAGAATGTTTTGGCTAATGAAGAACAGTCAGTGGATGTGTTGGAGGGGGTGCAGTGGGGTCTCCTTAGCAGAGCCACTCTACGAAGAGAAGCAGTATTCCCTGGTATTACAGTGGTCCGTTTTCAATTGCAAGATGCTGTCTTTGTTTCCCTTTAAAATGGTCTTCTGATACTAGAAATCTCTCCTAGATTTTAGTAATGAGCCAACCTAACTGGGTGTTTTCTAATTGTGTACGTTTTTTCAGATCTGTCAACCTCCATAGTGTGTGTGGGTTCTCCTTGGGCATTTCTTAATTTTAAATTGAGAAGATGCATACAATTACAACATCTCTAACATGTCAAGAGAGAAAGTCATGCAGTTTTGTGCTATTGAGGAAGCATAAATATTGAGGAATATTCCCTCAATATTTTGGGGGAATGGGAGCTGTGAGAGTTAGTGACTACAGTAAAAAAAGTCTACAAATGAAAAGAAGGACTTCTAAAAAATCTGATGGAACTTTTAAAAATACAGTGACCAAAAAAAACCTCCAAACCTGAATAGTATAGTGAATGAGGACAATTTTTTTTTGCATTGGTGGATAGGCTAGATAAAGCTTCCTTTGGACTGGATCCAGTCATCTCAAAGAATTGCTTGTGGCTTGCATGCTTTGGATTACATGTAATTTCAACTTCAATTTAAAAAGAAAAGGTTCTAGCTTTCAAGACTGTGAGGGAGTGACAGTTGCAGTTTTCCAGTCCTGACTGCAGGCATAGCAGCGACACGTGAAATCTTCTTCCAGTTGTGGAATGTTAATTTTGAAGCCGAATTGTGGTACTTTGAAATGTCATTGGCAGTGTTGGTGAAGGTCATCTGAGTGGGTGTGACTGGGCAGGCACCAGCCCTGAAGCCTGAAGGACAGAAGAGGAGGATTCTGCAAGGAGAGAAATCTAGTGGAAGAAGGTATGCATAGGTAGAACAAAAATCAAGACAAAAGGCAAGAGAAGCTGGTTTTAGTGTGTGGCAACACTGTATAAAGTAGTCAAAAGCTGTTCTTTACCTTGTGAAATACTTTCACACGCCAGCATTAACAGTCCGCTCTTTCCTAGGCTTCAGGTTGCCCTCCTTTCTTCTACCGAGCTTCTGTCATTGATCTGCTGTCAGGTATTTTTGGTGTAATGTCTGTTAGCCGTGCATGTTACAGCCTCAGTGAGCATGTTTTTAAGGTCCCTTCATAGAGCACATTTAGCTTCCTTTAAGAAGATGCATAATGGATTAAAATGATGTATAAATGGATGGCTGTTTTGTATCTCTTCCTCCTGTCTGATGACCATTTCCTTATCATTGATTTATCAACTCCCAGAGTAGATCATCCTCAAATATTTTGGAAAATACTCTGACAGAGTGAATCCTAAAATGAATGAATGAATAAGAGCACCAATACAAGCGAAATTGCATTTTGTTCATAGTTAATCCTGAATGTTTTGGTTAACATTATCTTAGCCAAGAGAATCCTGTTGAGCATTCACTGTGTCCCAGTGGTACTTGCGCACCTCTGCACCACGGACTTGCTCCTGGAGTTGCAGTAGGTTTCCTGTGTTTCTGCTACGGGTGACTGTGATACTGGAAAAGGAGGCAGCTTATTTTAAATAAGAAATGAATTTGCACGGGTACTCAGAAATACTGATGAAGGTTTAAAAAAAAAATCATGTCAGTAGGACGGCCACTATAAAAAAACCAAAAGGGGATGGGTGTCTAAAACATAGAAATATTTATTTGCCTGATGGTAGTTGAGAGGTTCAGGCAAATAGAAAGTGTGTTTAGAAGATAATAGTCTGGAATTCTAACGTTTGAATACAGCTCCTGGTTGTCATTGTCAGAATATGCTAGATATGCTCATAGCATGTATTAAGAGTTATTTCTTTTATAATCAGGCCTAGGGTTTTTTGAAATTGGACAGCTCTTCCGTAGCAGGTTAACAAATCCTCGAGAGGCAAAGAAGTCGTAACTCTACGTCTATTGTAAATGCTTGTTGTATGAGGGGTGAGGGACCCTTTTCATGAGTTAATCAAAAAGACCTATGCAAACAAGCAAGAGGATTTTTTTCTGCAGTCAGTCACTACAGTTACAGAGCCTGACATTGTTAGGGGAACCTTTGTGATCTCATAGGCTACTGCATACTCTTGTGTGCCAGACCCCTCTTAATAAAAATGTGGGGCACTGGATACACAAATTCATAGCAGCTGTCACAGCTGGGCTGTGGTGAAGTTTGGTCAAGACCCTTTGAACTTTTTATTTCACACTAATCCCATTTAGTGTGATCAATATATGGACCTCCAGCTCCTAGGTCTGTTAATTAGGTGTCAAGTGTTGGGTTGGACGGTGTCAGGCTGTAAAATACAAACACAGAAGAGACTATCAGTAGGGAAGTGAAGTGTTTATTGTCTGAACCTATATGAGCAATCAGTTGTGAAAAGTTGCCTTCCTAATCTGAGATGTCCTTAGGGATCTTGAGCGTCTTTTGTTTCTCTCTGTGAGATAAATGTATAGTTTAATAAGCATTTTACCAAAAATATTGGTGTGGTTGGGGGCTGCAAAATAATGTAAAAGGTGCAATTCTACCAAGATTTTGATGTTGGAGTACCTCTTTGCTTACCTTCCCCCCAGAGTTTTTCCCTATTAATAAAAAAACTTAATAATTGCTTGGTAAGTATTTGCATTGGCTTGTTTAAGATGGGAGTCCTATCTTGTTTTGTGTACATACATCTAAAATGAAGCTTCTCCTAAGAATTTACCAGTATTTATTTTAACTTGTGCTTTGTAGCGCTCAGGGAATAGACAGGATAACTTAGATCTTCATTCCCCCATCTCAAAGAATCTTGGGAGCTTTTTGAACTCCCCCATCTTTAGTTCTCTATCATTCAGGGAAGGGTAAATATGTAGAATGATATTTCAGCTTTCATACATTTTTGGGTTCCTTTATTTCAGCCTTCCAGTGACAGAACAGGCTGGGGAGTTGCGAGTAGTTTGTTTCATCTCCTTTGAAGAAAACCTTAAATTTATAATCCCAGATCAGACCTTTCCTATAACTCACGCAACTCATCCTGTTAACTGTTTTAATATATGGCACCGCTATTTCATTAAACAACATCCAGGAATAATTAGTTCAGCAACGATGCCTCGGAACAAAAGCCCTTGATTTCGTTTAGCTTTATAAGTTGGTCTCTTTTGATCTGCAAGAACACATCTGGGGCCTTTAAGAAAGCAGAAAGAAAAATATTAAATGTTTAGTAAGGCCGTTGGTGAAGGTTTCAAAGCACAGTAACCCTTTGGTACCAGGACTTAGCTCAGAGGCAAAAAAAGTGTGAATTTCTTACTTCATAAGATATGGCACCTCTGTATGGTAAATGCTTTTTTTCCTAGTTACGTCCACTGCTTTTTTGATTTATTTCCAGTTTCTAAAGATGCAGTCTCTTCGTTCTTTCCTTCATTTCTCTTCCCTTCTACCCCCTTTTTTCCCCCAGCTGCATGTGAATGGATTAATAGGAATCATTACTGTAAACAGGGGATTTGTTTTTTTACCATGTATCTGTGCATTAAAATTTGGGTTTGCTGTACCAACCTTTGTACCATGATGCTTTGTTCCTTTTATAGTTTAGTATTATTTGCTAAGGTGGTAGGGATAAATCCATTTGTTCTTTATTCTAGACTCAACTGCTGGGATTTGGGAAAATATACAGTGCAGAGGATATAAATTTACTGGTGTAATCTTAATGGCTATTACTGACTTGTGTCAAAATTTGCCACCAAAAATATCCTACCTCAAGAAAAAAAAATCTGTAGAGATTTTGTATACCAACTGGTTTTTATTTTATAAAAAGTATTATTATGAAAAAATACCTGTCTGATAGTAATTAATTCCTTTTTCTTTTCTTCTCATAGCAGAGGTAGCCTTTGTTTTGATTGTAATTAGTACAAGGAATTCACCGTATCGTTTTTGATTTGTACTGATGTGCATATTTGTGTTTGCTTGTTTGCTGCATGGCACTAAAATGCTGCTGTGTTTATATTCTGCGTATTTCCTAGAAAATGTACAAATCATCACGATTAATGTTAACATTTGCCACAGCTAATGAAGCCTACCAGATCTCTTGGTAATTATTCATCACCTTTGTTTCATTTTGTATAAATCATGGCTTCTATTAATGAGCTTTTTTTACAGAAGGAGAATTTTGTTCGCGAGAAAAAAATGAGCGAAAGAACTTTGTTCATATTTTTTCCCCCTCGACCTGTCAAACTAGAAGTGAAAAGAGCTGAAAATATTATTTTTCATTACAGGTTTTATTTTTAAATGCAGTTTTATGTTCACTCTGTGTTTGTTTTCCTTAGTGAGCCTTTAACTCCGAGGTTATGACCCAATAATGACCTCCTCCTTCCATTCTCAATTGCTTTTGACCTACTACATTAAGTAAAAAGAAATAACCTAACAGAAGGGTAACCAGATCATTGCTACCACACCAAGGAAACAGGCAGGCTTTGGGATGCTCTTCTTTAATCTCTCTATCCACAGAGCCTTCATTTTAATTTGCAAAATTGAACCCAGATCGAGAGCAGTAAAGCCTGAATACGGTAAATATTCATGCCTCAGTGATCTAGAGTGGCTCCATTACATTTCAGAGATTGGCAGAATTACCTTTTGGATTATGTATATTCATGGGCTGATTTTTATTTGAGATATAATATTACTCACATTGGGCTACATGTCACACATTCTGCCAAAACCAGCCTTCTCACAAAGATCCAAATGTTCCTCACACGTAAAAGTTTTACTTCTTTACCCTATAGTTTCCTCCCTTTTATGCTTTTCAAAGACCGGTAGTAAACAAATTTCTTTTTTAAAGAAGAATTAAAAAAAATCCAGTAGAAGTTCTTCTATAAAACCTTCAACCCTGCGTTTACTGTGATATATTCCTTTGCTTCTGACTTTGAAGTCTTCAGATAAAAGTATTATTATTGTTCTAAACCTAAATCTATTTGGAAAAAAGAATTCGGTTCATTCTGTTGGAAGAAGAAAATTCCAGACAGCCTTTATTTAACTTATCATTTTGCATTGGTTTTGACTTATTTTTGGATTTTTTTTCCTTTGAAAAATGTTTTATTCAAACATTTTTTGGTAAGTTACAGAAATTAATTGGCATATTAAGCTTATTCTGTTTCATAGTATGACTATGGGTCTGATGTTCTCGGCCTAGATACTTGCTGTCTAAACTTACTGCCATTATGTTATGCTTTTAAAAATGCATACTTTGTTTTCTGTAGTGATAGGTGGCACAAGCAGTACCGCTTGATTGAATGATCCTTGACATCGCCAGGGGACATTTAGATTAGATGTCAGGAGAAACTTTTTCTATCAAAGAGTGGTCAGGCACTGGAATGGCCGGCCCGAGGAGGTGGTGGAGTCACTGGCCCTGGCAGTGTTCAAGAAGTGTCTGGACAAGGCGCTACAAGACATGATTTAGTAGCTTAGTGGGTAGTATTGGTGATAGGAGTACAGTGTTGGACTAGATGATCTTGTAGGTCCTTTCCAACCTTGTTTCTTTGATTCTATGATCTTAAGATTCCTTTTTTTGTTGTAATAAATAAATGAGACACTATTGTCATTTGGAGATGAAGGGTTATGTAGTAGGTCTCTGGCTTCTGCTTCCTTCCACATACCCTTGGAGCGTGGGGATCTCTTCCCTACCTACAGCCCTAAGTGTTCAATGTGTATGGCTGTTACGCTCTTTTGGCCAGAGGAATAAAAGGGACTGTGGTTCTTCCCAGAGCATAGATTCACCCAATTCTAGAAGAGACAGTGCAGCAAGAAAGTAAAGGCGCAATGGGGCTTAGTGCTCTTGGTGTTCCTCTTGTGAACACCAGGTTAGAGGAGGAGGTGTAGAGGTGGAAGCGAAAGAGCATATTAAGAACATGTAATTACTGGGAAATACTGCAAGAAAAAATAGTGCTGGACCAGCCTGATTGCCTTCTGTAGCGAAATGCAGAGGCAGGAGGAAACATTTCCTTTAGTAAGGCTTGGGAAATATCTCACAGCGTTCTCATGTGGAAGCTGGGGAGGTATGGGTTGGAATAGGTGGTTTTGGCGTGTGCTGAAAATTGGCTGAGGCTGTTGCAAACTTTGCTGTGAATGAGGAGAATTGCTATGAAATAATAAATATTCTGAAAAATCAGCCTTTTGCTTTCAAAAACTAGACATTGGGCTTTTCTTGAGAATTTGGATTGTGACAGATTATGCAGTTGACTTTCCTATCTGCAGTGAGGCGTAATGCCACATTGTACCACAAGGGTGATGAGATTACTGAATTTTAGCAAAAAAAACCCCAAAACGCTCCAGTGAGATAACATACCTGCAGTCCAGTGTGAATGTAATGGTTTACAGTGAATAATGAATGCAGTGCAATTCCGCCACGAGAAGACAAGAAATAGAGGATAGTTTTCTTAATCGGTGAGTTTTGCCCAGCCTGTGCATGGGATGGGTTCATTTTTGTTGGGAAAAAAAAAAATAAAAATTGAGACTATATACTAAAAAGGCTACAGTAGAACACATAGGCACAGATGGTCACTTTACGTGCAAAATCTTAATCTTAAGCTTTACTAATTTTTGATTTGTGATTGTGTGTGTGAATACAGCATATGTCTAATTTACAGTTACAGTGTTAAAGCAGAGGAGCATGACAGTAGGGCTACTGACCTGCTTCTTTATTTCCTGAGTGCATGGCCATATTTTAGATGATGGAAAAGGAATTAAGATAAAGGGATTTTAGTATCCCTCTTCATATTTCTGTATTCCAGTGTTGCAGTGCAGGCTCTTCAGGCTGTGGTGTTATTCTCTCAGGAGGAGGTGTGTATTCAATAAAATCTGATAGTGTGTGTGGCATTACTTAAGCACCATGATGTTCATACAGTGATGCCCTTATAAACTTTGCTTAAACAATTAAGTTAAAATTATTCTGTGTGAAATAGTTTTTCCTCCAGCTGCTATATTCCTTTCCCACCTGGATGCGAAGTGAGGGCATGTACAAATAATAGATCCTAGAAATAATAAAGATCTCTCAGAAAATTGTCACTAAAGCCACATCACCTTGGCAGGACCTGCAAACTTGGAACTGTTTCTGACTCTTTGAGGTTTCTGCTCTTTGTGGTTGGTCCCTGCTGCCGCTGTGATGCTGAACTGGAAGAGATGACTTTGCACAACCTGAGCAGTGGGCAAAGTTTGCATCGTGCGATTGCTGTTCGACAGCGCACTATTGGCAGCTCCTGTTTTAGCTCCATTCTATGCTGTTCCCAAATCCTCACTGAGGATTTTGAAGTAGTGTTTCTCGCTGTTCACTGAGCTATGACATGAACTCCAAAGGCATCTCAGAATTAAGAAAATATTCCATATTTTAGCCTTTAAAATAAAATATCTTTTTATGTGGATGGAGTAGGGCAGAGACCTTGACTCATGATTTCTGAAAGCTCGTTCTTGCTCTCTTGTGCTTTCACAGCTCAGGTGTCTTTTTGGCACTTTGAAACAGGAGTGGTTTGCCTTCTTCACTAAACACATTGCTGCTTACTCAATTATAAGATTCAGCTTTGCTTGTGAATGATCATCCCTCATAAAGCAAAGAATTTGTCATGCTTCACGTTAAGGAAGAATTTATGAAAATATGTGCCTGTGTGTAAGAGCAGTCTTATGTCTGAATTAGAGCTTTGCTTAGTTTCAGTGTATGTGCTTAGACAACAGTTGGCTGAAAACTGTGATGGCCTTTCAGACATGTGGGCAGCCGTTTTTTTTGACAGAGTAGCTTAATTATCCTGTGACCACCAAGCAGGGATACTCAAAACAGGAAGATGAGATGACTTATTCTTTATTTGGATTTGTACTAGAGAAATAGGGAGGAAGGTAGGCCTTGCTTTCAAAAGCAGTAGATACAGAATGCATTTCAGTCGTGCAGTTGGGTGTGAGTTCGCTGCTCCTCTGCTGTAAGCAGGCACTTCTACTGGATGATAGGAAGGTAGTGGTTCTTTAATTTAGCACTGTGCTGCCGTGTATGGTCAGTTTATACCTCTCAAGGGTTTTCTTCTTTGAGTGCTGGTTCAGGCAGCCTTCCTCGTGATGGATTTCTAAACCTCAGGGCTGAAATGGTTCTTTCTTCATTTGTCTGCTCCTCTCCCTTCTTGGTTGTAAGTTTAAAGGTTGTAGTTTTAACTAGGTGCTCAAAATAAAAGTTTAGAGATGCAGCTCTTAGCAGCTCTGCTCCAAGATGCAATCTTTGTTTTCAACTGGTTGGAGTCCTCTGCAATTGAAGTAGGGTCTTTTGTTGTAATACATATATAATACTCCTTTGGTAAGTACTGCATTTATAATCAGTATTTTCTCTAATAGGTTATTAAGACTAATTATTTTAACTTTGCAGTTTCTCATCAGTGTTACAGGGAAGTATGGTTGCTGTATCTTTTATATCGGGAAGATGCACTCACAGCATTGGGAGGCAGCAGGATGGCTAGGTTCTTATCTGAAGAAGCTATGAGCAGTGACATATGGTTGATAACTTAATGGAAGTTGGATAAATAAAGGAAAAGAAGCTCTGACATATCAGGGGGAAAAGTCATTAGTGGACTTTTTCTGTATCCTGTTTTCTATTAGTCTGTACTAAACCGCTTTGAAAATCTTAGTGGTCTTTTCCTTTGGTCTTCAAATAATGGGTTTTTTTATATTGAATGCATTTGTTTATCTCAAGGGCTGAACTGTTTGGGTGCTTTTGATTTCTGTTTTGCATTTTTTTTAATCTGCATTTGAACACATAAACTTCTTATTTCTCACTCTTTTTATAGACCGTCACATGATGCTTTAGGAACATTAATGTGATTTTACAAATAAAATGTAAAAAGTGAAGCAAATCCCTTTACAAATGATGTAAGATTTCAACACGTGGCTCTTGATTTATATGATGAGATATAAGCAATTCCCTTGTGCCACTATTGGAAAACAAAATGAGAGTGAATTTCTTAGCAAAGTTTGTAGCCAGTTTTATAATAGTATCCAAGTTTTCTGTGTTTACCTACATTGTTTGCAGGCAATAAAGTCTGCCTCTTTGAAGTTGCACTCAATATTGCACACTTTTTTTGCATCTTAAATGCCCAATGCTCAATAGAAGAGTAAAATGTGACTCTGCTTAGTGGGTTGCTAAAAAGGGATTGCCTTGCAGTATTTTCATGAGCAAGATGAGATAGAAGTTTTACAGAAAGCATTTTGAGGACAAAAGCTAGGTGCACAAAATAAATGCAAAGAAATGCCAAAGGTATTGGTCATGGTTGGCCTCAGTTAGGAATTCCTATTGCTCAGGACAGAATGCTCTCAAGTATTTAATGTCATTCTGTTGGTAAAAGAGTGGATGGGAGCGATCCATCCTTACTTGATAATTCTGTTGCTGTAAAGCTAAAGAAAATATAGGAAAGCTTAAAAGCGTGCTCTAACTCATGGGGGATCCCTTACATAGGGGAATTAGATATGCATAAGAGAAAGAAATCTATTATCAAGGGCCAGTTGCATCCTCTTCAGTGTTTCCAGGTTTTTATTTTAAAGGCCAGACAAAACAAAGATGAATTTTAGTTATGTACTTCAGTCTCATGAAGAAAACCCCTACGCTTGGAGTATTTTATATCGTGGATGAACGTCTCTGTCAGTCGGGGTCAGAGTGAAAGGGGATGAACTACTGTACTGGTGTTCATGGTCTGCTCAGAAAACAGGAAGTTGGTGATTTAAAGCGACTCTGGCTCTTGTTACTTGATTCAGTGGGTGCAGATCAACTCACAGACTACTCCTCTGCTGGTTCCTCGTCTGACCTTTTGAAGGAGATGCAATTCCAACTCGGTTCTCGTGGGATCCCGTCCTCCTTTCCCAATCACCTTACTGTACTCTAGCATTGTTCTGCTCAGATTCTGATTCCTAGGTATGTTGTGCTGTTGGAACAGAGTTTATGGTCAGTTAAGATACAGTGCTGTAAACTCCTTTTGCAGTTGATCTGGTACTGAGAACGTGTAAGAGAAAGAAGAATGGGCTTGAATATGGGGACTTTAGATACAAAAATAGACACCTTGAATATAAGGGGAAAAACTATTTACACTTAAATATAGATGGGCTGATTAAATCACCTGCAAGGTACTAGACTGGTCAGCAAGAAGTGCTGATTTTCAGTAGGTTGAGTAATGGCATCTCTTTCCCGTGATGTGTCTCAGGATAAGCAGGCCTTTGTAGCTGGGTCTGGCTTTCAGACAGAAATCAGGTGATTCTTAAAGCTCTGGTGAGCACAACCATAGTGGGGAGATTCCCTCCTCTGAGAGAGCTGGCGACAGCTGGGTTAATCTGCTTTGGTTGGCGGGGGAAAGCTTTACATGATTCTGCAAATTTTCTGTTTTCTGAAAGAGCAGCCTGAAAGAGTTAGTCAAGATCCAAGATTTTTCGTAAAACTTGCATTGGAGATTGCGAGTACCTTTAGCAAAGGTATGAACAGGAGCCATCCTTGTTAAAGCCTCCTCCAGCACTGGAAAATACTCTTGTGTTGACACTCCACTGCAAAGTTTCTCCTACACATAGGAATTAAAGCAAGCTTTTGTCTTTTAAAAGTGACTTTACAGCTGTGTACTCTTTCTAGTGTAGTTTAACTGAGATGTGAAAGAGCACAGCTAGTATTCTGATACAAGCCAGATTTGTATGCCATGGTTGAGAACTGCAAGTCTCATTGAAAAAGTTTAATCACGTGAAGTGTGTATTTTCGAAGTACTTGCTAGTTCCCCTTCTGATTGTTATTTTTGGGCTGTGTGTCAGATGCATCAAGCCTAATCATTTGAGTTAATTTAAGGGGAGAGTGTAGGCATAACGCTTTTGAGAAATGTTTCAGAGGTCCCTAATTAAAAGCTAAGATGTATTCTGAGTAGACGTGCACAAGAATAGTTATTTTTAAACACAATCTTTATTTTTTTAATGTTATATGAGTTCTGTTAAAAATATTTCGGATAAATTGGTGTAGATTGTTTTAGAGACTGGCAAATATTTTCTGTAATAACTTCACTCAACTGTTTAGGTGGGTAGTATCTAAAAAGTAATGTTATGTACTGGAATATTAATAGTAAAGTAAAAAAAAAAATCTTTGTGGCTCTGTTTAAGGTAGAAAACTGCCATAGTTCTTTTGTGTATATTCCAGTTTTGTATTGTGGAGTGATAGGGATGGAAGATTGTTTAGTTCTTGTCAGTTTATTCGCCCTGTCTGTTGTTGCAGAAGATGGAAGCTTTACTGCCAGTATTATTACATAGGAAATCCCAGAAGTCTTTTGCTCCCCTGTGGTTTGGGCTGGTGCTTTTCATAAGGCAATTTAGATCCTGTGTTTATTTCTTTGGAACACGTATGTTTAGAGAACCTTTTATTTCTTTTAAAGTCTTTATACATGACTTGCATCACTAGTGTTACACCTGTCACAATGATTGAAACTGGAGAGGGGAGGGGTGGGTTTTAGGGAATGGACGAAGGAAGGGTTTGATTCAAGCCACCGTACTGCCAGCCTTTAGGAGCTGAACCTTGGAAGTGAGTAGAGAGGTGGAAGTAAGTGCTAAACTGTTTCTCTCCAATCCATCTAGATAGGTTGTACTGCCTTAGGAGCTTTTGGCTAAAGGCATAATGAGTATATATTTGTGTATAAAAATGCTTGAAACTGAAGTCCTAGTGAGTGTTTAGAATAGCTTTTAAAGTCTGTTCTGACATTACTTAAGATCGTACCAAACTACTTTGGTCAGGGCTTTTTAGTGAGGGACACACCTCTTGATCTTCTTTCTCATGATATTCTGTGGATTCTCCAAGAATCCACAGGCATTGATGTGGCATTTGTTTTGAAAACTGTTGCAATAATAACATATTATAATCTAAAAAGAGTGTTTCTTTTTGGTCTTGGTTAGCAGCCAGAGATCCAGGGAACCCAAACAATATTTGTAGTGGTGAAGCTCATGGCCATTGTTATTTGTATAATTATGATTTCAAGAAGGAATACAGGATTTTTGTCATTTTCCAGAAGCCTTGCAGCTGCTAGATTTATTTTTTTTCCCCTTTTTAAAATCAGCTTTCATTGTATGCCTGTGACCATTTTTGGCTTGCTCATCGGGAGAACTCTTTATATTCCAGTTACTGATGGGTTTAGTTCAGCCAACAGACTTTTCATCTACTTCTCTATTTTGATCTAAGTTTCTGCAATTTGTTCCCCTCTGAGATTTTCTTCCTTTTTGTTTTTAAATTTTTTTTCCACAGTGTTCTCTTAGTATTGCTTAGTTTGGTGATGTTGGGAATAGGAATACAAAGATTTGCTGGAAGCCACGTACACTCAGGGCAGCGGGCATTGTAGAAAAGGAAAAAGTGAAAACCAGTTTTGCTTCCACTTATGGATTGCATCCAAGATGCAGAAAAAAGCTGATATTTTTAGTATTGTCCTGCAAGTAAATGATTTTGTGATTAAAATGGACGAGATTAGCTTCTCTAGACTGTTCTGAGTCACCTGAAGTAAATGATGTGCTCTAAGCTGTGTGACATACTGAGGATGAAGCCCATATCTGCCAAGCCCAGATCTGCTTAGTCAAGTCCTTTGGTTTGGGATTCTCTTGATCAGTGCTTGCATATTTTGGCTTCTTACTTAGAAGATAGATGGGGTTGGGCCGACATTAGAGGATGGGCTGCTAAGGGGCAGGCAGTGGTTGGAGATTGATTTGAGAATGGTCCAGCTGAGTAAGACAGGTACAAATGGCGTGAATGCGGAGGATTGCACAGCAGTATTTGACATGAACCTTTTTTGATATCTGTAGAATTGGTACTAAGAGAAGGGAGAGAGAAGAAGAAATTGTGCTGAGAGTTGAGGTCAATTCTAGCGATGTTGCGTGTGCATTTGCAGTATGATCTATTGTGTATCGGTAAAGACATACTAAAGAAACGATCTCTGGGAGAGAGCATTCCCATGGAGAGTTCAGTTCTTGGATCTGAATTTTGAGGTTTCAGCCTTTCAAAAAATGTGTATAACTTTTCTGTATTAAGGACTCTTGTCCAGGTATGTAATACTTGTTTAGGAGATAAATATTTTTTTTAAATTTCCAAAAATACCATTTCAATATTAAAAGCTTGGTATCTTACATAGGTACTTCAAGCAAAGTGGTTCCCTATCCAAATATCCATCATGACTATGAATGCAACAGGTGGCAACACAAACACCTTATCAGAAAACATTTGATTACATGCAAACTGGGGGGCACATTTTATTAAAGGGTGCTTGCCAAAACTGAAAGAAAAGCCAGAAAGAAGCCTTGTTAAAACTAAACTGGTTTTGTCTGATCAAGCTGAGCCTAGACTCGCCTTTAAAATTTTACTTCATTCTTGACAACTCCCTGAAATAACTAATACAATAACAAGCTCATTAAGGTTAAACTTTTGTAGCATCTGGGAAGAGCAAAATAAATTTTAAGTATAAGCTTAAATATACTTAAACAGCGGTAGCACTGCAGATTTCCTGTGATAATCCTAACAGGTAGAACGCCACATTTCAGTGAGAGTGATGCTAGCCATTTATAACCATTCAAATCTTTGCAAAAAATTCTTTAAGGACTTTTTTTTTTTCTTTTAATATATGGAATGTCATAGGCTAGGAGATGGTAGGGTTTTGTATTGCTATTTATTTGGGGTTTTTGTTCTGACTATTTTATAGTTGAATTCAACCCAGTCAAAACAGCGTATGAAATAAGTTTCATAGAAGGGGTGGGAAAAGTCATGTAGGTGCAGGGATGGGTATGGTGGTGCTACGCTGCTTGGGGTAGGTGCTTAGGGGGCAGCGCATTAAGTAAGCTATTCCATGCTGTGGGTGTATCAGTTGATTTACAGATAGTACATATTGCAGCACAGATGATGCAAATATCAACATAGTTGTGGCCATTATAATCTTATAGTCTTATGAACAGAAGTGGAATAAGCCAAGAGGCTCAAACCTGGGTTAATTCTAAATGATGGGGTATGTTCGCAGTCTGTTCACACCCTACCTTTTTTGAATTGTGGGCTCTTCTAGAAGGGCAGTCATCTTACAAGACAGCAGGGTGTGATATGTGGCTTTGTACTTGTGGTGCCCTCCTGTGCAAAAATTGCTTCTTTTTTTTTTTTTTTTCTTGCTCTTTCATGAATAGGTGACAAAGAAAGTCAAGTCCATGCAGATGTTCCACACTCCTGTGACTTACGCTATGCAGGGTGACAGAGTAGGTATCTGTGTAACCCAGTTTGATCCCAAACTGCTAGAACGAGGCCTAATTTGCACCCCAGAATCACTTCACACCATTCATGCTGCGATAATTTCCCTGAAGAAAATCCAGTATTTTCGAGGAGCTCTTCAGACCAAGGCGAAGTTCCATATCACAGTTGGTCATGAAACAGTTATGGGAAGAGTGATGTTTTTCAGTCCAGCTCCTGCTGACTTCAATGAAGAAATTCAAGAAAATATTTTTGATTTTGAAAAAGATTATCTTTATCAAGAGGAATATTTGTCCAAGGACTCAAATTCTTCAGAGGAGAACAAAGAAAATGACCAGGCAGGAGAAGTCCAGCTCCCAAGACAACAGTGGGCTTTGCTAGAGTTTGAAAAACCAGTCACTTGTCCTAAACTGTGCCTTGTGATCGGCTCCAAGCTGGATACAGATATTCACGCAAATACCTGCAGGCTGGCATTTCATGGGGTACTGCTCCAGGGCATGGAAGACAAGAACTACATGGAGACTTTCCTTCCAAAGCTGAAAGTGTACAAATTGAAGCATAAAGAAGGACAAGTGGAAAGGGTAAGCTGTCTTTTTAATTTTGTACGCGGGAAGGGGAAATACTTGATCTGTGTAACTACACATATTGGTGGGCTAAAGAATTTTCACTGTTATGCTCCAGAGTCTTTATATGCATTTTTCTTGTCTTTGTATACTTGGTGTATTACATCTTGTCTGCTTGCAAACAGTCAGAAAATGGCTGCTTAAAAGTGACTAGTTTATTCAACCCAACGCAGTGTTGAGTAATTTGGTGCTGGTTTTTCATTGATCCTGTTGACGTCTTGCCACTCGATTTCTCCTTTAAACTTACTTTCTTTGTTTACCCTCCGAAGTGGCTCAGTTGTTGTCCTCACAGCTGACAAAACTTCCAGCTTTCTATTGACATATTTTATACTGAAAATGTGAAGATAGTGTTAAACAAATAGAAAGAAGCATTAGATTAAATAACACAAAGAACACTATTAATTCTCTTACACATTTTCATATTTTATTGAGTAGTTGTTAATAATTGAGGTTCTTATTTTAGGAGGCAAAAAGAATCTCCTTCAAGATGCCTTGCAGAGCTATAGATGCTGAAGTTGAGATCAAGCTCATGACACGGAGAACTTGGGGCCTTGACGAATGCCTGTTATTTCCGTGTTGCAGAGGTGCTAATCTGCCACAGTGTATGTAACTGACCCACCTCATTGTGGCAGAAAATAGAGCTGCTTTCTGGAGGATTTAGTGTCTGGAGTAAAACTGGGAATTTTTACTGTCCCTACAGCACAAATAGATACACTTTCTGTAGTGGCCTGTTGTTATATTGCTGTTAAAAGTTCAGTCTTGGTGGTAGCTACCTTTCAGTGATGGGTGGAGAAGCATTTGTTTATCCCATAATGGAATTTTTCATGATGAATGGTTTAGGTGGATATATGCAATATCTAAATAATTAAATAGCTTACCCCTAAATGAGCGGAGTTGATGGTAAACTTTAGCAAATGTTTACTTGATGTATTAATGTGGTAGGTATTTTATTAACTTTTTGATAAAGAACTATTAATTTTTATTTTCCTAATCCAATACCTGATTGTTTGAACAAAATGTGAAGCGTTCTTCTCTTTTCAAAATTCCATAAAGCTGTGTTGAGTAGTGCCTATCATCTCTCCTTACTTTACTACAGCAGACTGAACACTTAGCATACCTTACTATGCTTGCAATTTATAATGCAGACTTCTTGAATACTCTGTTTGTTTGCTTTACTAAT
Source organism: Nycticryphes semicollaris (assembly GCA_013400055.1). Classification (NCBI taxonomy): domain Eukaryota; kingdom Metazoa; phylum Chordata; class Aves; order Charadriiformes; family Rostratulidae; genus Nycticryphes; species Nycticryphes semicollaris. The sequence goes on along the minus strand of VXBJ01000760.1, from coordinate 308,406 downwards.
TTAATAGTAAAAAATAAACCGAGATCTCTGTCAGGGCATGATTTTGAATTAGTGAGGTTCTTTTCTAAATGTCTCACTACATGAACTGATGAAGCAGGCAATTTGTATTTCCCCCTTTTCTCTGAAGTTTCCATGTTGGTGTCTTAGCTTTAAAAAAAAAATAAAAATGTGTTTTGTTTAACTGAAATGAACCTTTATTTTTGCTCCCAATTCATGGCAGTAGTCCGTGGGAGTTGAAAACCTGCAGACTTCCAACTGTGTGAGTTGTCTGACTGGGTTAACAGAGTTTGTTGTTAGCCTCGGTCGTGCATTGTTAATTGTGTTTATGTAGTGTTATTTTTAAGTCCTTTGCTAGTTTACGTATTTGCTATTGATTTTGCTGTGTAGATAATGGAGTAACGTTAATCAAATTACACATTTTATGTTCTGGTCTAGAAAATAAGCAATGAATGAGGGCTATTTAATATTTGACCAACAGAATAATATATTAGGCTGACATATAAGTGAACTGCTTTGATACTTTCCCATGCCTTTTAAAATGTATGGCTGGGGGGTTTATTATTTTATCCTGTCTTTATCTATCACACAGCATGCCCTATATAAGGGCCTTGATCACTGTCTGTATCAATGCTAACTGGCCTTGTAAATGAACAGTTGCCATTGAATAGTCCTGTTCCAGGTTAGGTTTGTCCTCTGGTTCCTGCCCCCTGTGGTACCGTAGATACCCAGAGTGGGTGTTTTCCCTGATGTGTGCCCAAAGGACAGTGGTGCGTGTGTCGTAAGAAAAGCTCACGACGTGAAGTCACAGGGACAGGCAGGGACTTGAGAGAGTTGGTGGGAAAAGGACTGTGCCGGTTATAAAGGACCTGCTGGGGAAGTACTTGCAGCATTTGCTGAGGGAGCTACGATTAAGTCTGTGCTTTTGCAGAGCAGAGAGCAGCAGGAACAACTGGGTGGTACGGTGACTTATTTTAGTACACAAAGTGGCTAGCTAATAGAAAATCTGAATCAGCTGGTCCCACCCTGCTGCTGATGGATGGCTGCAGATTAGGATCGCTGAATTTAGGGTGTCTATTCTTGGCACCAATGCAGGAAAATTTCTTTCTCTGTTGAGCAAGGAAGCTCCCCCCTCCTTTATGCCTCCCTTCCCTGGGGAGGCATAAAAAATAATAATAATTAAAAAAATACATGTTACCTTCACGAGAAGTGGACTTTTCCTCCAGAGAATATTGCTGGGGAAAATTAGCTTCATAGCTTCCTGAAAGGCTGGGAGAGAGGGAGGTCAAGGGCATGTACCGTCCGCCTTCCCGAGTGCAGCAGGGGCTGGAAACACACTCTCAGAAACGGACTGCAGAGGAATTC
>VXBJ01000760.1:232906-307030 GCA_013400055.1 Nycticryphes semicollaris | reverse complement strand
AATAGTACCCGTCTGTAAAGGGCTGCAGCTAATCTGATGTGGGCTCTCCCAAGCCCCTCGCCTGCTGCTAGAATTAAAATAAATTCCCCGCAGTTTAACTGCCAGTTTACCCAGGAGAAATCAGGCATTTATGGTTTGGCTTTTTGTTCCTATTCTGATTAATTTCAGAGCACTAATGGAATAGTAAGAACTGTAAATTCATTAAGTTTCAGCATCACAGTACTTTTTCTTTGTACCCCTTGTGCTTGGCACCCCCTAGATTTTAAGGTTTATTTTTTTAATAAAAGAAGAACATGTCTTCTCAAAGATTTTTTGGCTCTCTAAAAGCAAGTGTGACATTTTTGCAGTTTCACATAGAAATCAAATCTGTGAACTGGGTATACACTGTATTTTATAAAGGTGAAAAAAAAATCAAACTTTAATTAGAAATCGGTCTTGAATTAGTAGATTTAAGTGAAAAGTCATGCCAAAGCTTCCTGGTTTTTCTCATCTGCTCAAGTAATGGTAAATATTCTACAGAAATTCAAGTACCCTTACACTTTTTGTACTGTTCACTGTTTCCTTTTGGTATCTTGCCTCTTTAATGCTAAGATTAAGTGAAGCACTGGGAGCGAAAGAATCAAAGCCTTACCACTGTTTTTCATCAGGAACTTTGAATTTACCTGTCTGCAGCCTGTCCTTGAGCCTCCCTTTTCACATCCTTATTTATCTTCTCATTTATTTTTATTTTATGTATTGCTGTAGTAGCTGACAAAATTTATTTTAAAACATTTATAATCTGACTTTTTGGCTAAGTTAGGGTTGGTTGAGAGAGATGCTGCATAGAGTAGGAAACTTGCTTCTAAGGGCATTTTGGAGTCTGCACCGATGTGGTTGTGAAAAAGTTGCATGATTTAAACTGGAGTTTAGGAATTTAACTGATGTTTTTGAATTCTTATAGAAGTGTGTGAATGCCCCTGTTTTGCTTTAAACTAGATTTGTTTTGAGGTTAGAGTAAGTCTTTAGGGGTTAGTTTGAAGGAAAATCAAAATTTGCCATTCCCTCGGAACTATGAGGGCAATGGCAAAGGTTTGCATTTGTTTAACTTGGCGATTTAAAAAATGTGTAAAATACTAATACAGTTTTCTCTGGAAGAAGAGACTCAAGACAGAAGAGGTTCAGTGGAAGGATCTGTCGAGCATCTTTCTGGTGTGGTTGTATGGGGCCAGGGACTGTTGCCCTCTGGACGCTTTATTTTTGCAAAACCTTGGCTGCTTGACAAATGTACTTTCAGTAGGAAAAAGAGCTGGGCTGACAACAAGTGGCTTATACTGATAAAAAGGTAAAAGCGGGGCTGAGAGGGCTATTGTGAACAGCAGTGTCACTGTAAGGAGCGTGATGTGGGAATCTTGGTGGAAAAAAAGGGAAAATGAAATGCTGTGAAGAAAGTTTATTCCTCTGAATTGGCATACGGTAGTGGCTGTGAATGTGGGCTCGCTAAACTGCAGCAGGTCAGCTGAAGTCCCCTGGAGTTGGGATCAAGCAAATTCTGGAGACAAAAAGCAACGGTGTTGTCCTTGGTCTTGTGGTCCTGGAGGTGGGCTGCTCACCAGCCAGCTCTTCGCCGTTCTGTGGGCAGAGAGAAAATTGTACTAATCCTAACAACTTCTTTGAAATACCTTCCTCTCTGACTTTTTACTTCTACGCACCATTGCAAATTAATCCTAGTGACTCGTGAGGTGGTTACTCAGTTCCTGGGATAAATCCTTTATATTTGTCATGTTGTTTGTTCTTAGGCTTCCATGGACATGTGGGTTGAGTGCAGTGAGCTTCAACTGAAAGGTGAACCGTAGAAGTGCCTCATGCTTTACTGCATGACTCAGAAATTCTGCCTGTTTTGAAAGCGTTTGCAGAGGCAGGATTTATCTTAGGATGGTTGCCACAGGGTCCTATTGTCAAGGATGCTCGTAAATCAGTAGCTCTATGGCAGAAACAAAAGGAGAGGGAAAACTCTGCCTTGCTGGCATAGCGTAAGCTGCACCTTCTGTACTTCCAGGCTTGTGTAATGAAAAATAAATGCGTATCTCGGCTGCAATTGTTTCCCACTTTAAGCATAGCAGAACGTTTTCCTATGAGAACAGGCTTGTCCTTCCTGAAGATACTTTCTCTGTGTTCCTCTGATGATAAATAGGAAGAATTAATTACCTCTGCGTATGTCAAAGTTCTTAGTGCATTTCTCTCATTGTTTGCCTTGCTCTTAAGCTTCACTTACGCGATGGCAATCGCACTGCACTTGTTTCTTCAGCACTTTTGTGTGTCACAGCTGTGGGATGTTGCAGTTTTATTTAAAGCCACTCTGTTCCCAAGTCTTTTAGGTTTCTGGATACTGAGTTTTCTCATGCAACTTGTTTCTGTGGGGACTGAGGCTATCATGTAGCTTAGTGTGCTTACATTCTGGAGGATGGAAGAATCACTTATTGCTTAATAACAACGTGTTACTAATTGCTTGAATATTGGTGTGATCTAAGTGTCCCCAAGGAGAGAAGTATTGTTGCAGGAGCAAAATGTGAAAGCAGGGTAAGTTATCAAGATTTTTATCGGAGCATCTCTTCTCTGCTTGAATGGAAAAGAAAAAACTTATCTTTCAGCATCTTTTAAAAGAAAGCGTTGGTTGTTGGTGGTTTTTTTCCCCTCTCCTTACAGTAGGATAACAAGAGCTGTATCAGAGCAAGTGCATCACCTGAGTGGTCAAATGGAAGGTCACCACTGCTTAACAGATTTATCTGGCTATTCAGAAGAAGTTTGAGAAAATAATATTTAAATTTGTTGATGACCAGCAATGACCCAGACTATCCTTTAGGGAGCTGGAAAAGCAGCAGTTATGAAACAGCTATGTTTTGTCTTGTAATTCCTTATGACTCTTTGAGTGAAAACGCCAACATTTAGTTTATGGAGTAGGTCTTAAATTTACAGTGGCTCAGCCACACACTTAAACTGCTAAAGGTGCGAAAATGAACTTGCCCATAAGCAACTAGGAACATCCAATGTGGTTCACTTAGGGGGTCATGCAGAATTCTGGGGAGGCTTTCTTTGCTTGGGGTGGTAAGTTAGCATGGGAGTGACGGGGAGGATTCCTGAGTTAGTGGATCATGTTGTGAGCAGCAGAGGCACTTTTTTCACTGAATCCTTTCTAGATATCTTATCAGTAATACCCAAATTAATTTCACACAGTTGTGCCCGTGCACTGTATTGTAAATACTTGCCACAGAAATACTGTTCCTTAAATTTTCTGTTACATGGTTGCAGTGCTGCTAGGAACGAAGAGGAGTAAATTTTGACTGCTCAGGTAGCTAGTTAGCTTCTTCCATCTGGATTTTTTTTTCTTTTTTTCTTAGCTAAAGGATGTTTCAGTGGCTTACCAGGGCTGATGTTTCATCTGCTGTTCCCTTACAGTGGCACTGTAGTCCCAGCAGGCTAGTAAGGGAAACACTGCATCAGCCAGGCGGTGATGCTTTCTGGGTGACTGATATGGGGCGCAGACTCATGCGAGCACAAAGTGAGTAACAACCCGAACTGCACAGTGAAAATTGACTGAGTGCTGCCTGCAGGCACAGGCAGTGACCTGGGCTGTCTGCAGAACCTTCTGTGACTCTGGCTGGGAGAAGTGGGTGGATGGCACTCCATCTACTGTAAACATGCAGACGCCACAATTAATATTTTTCCTGCTTTGAAGTCTGAACATGAGTTTGTTTGGTTCTGCTTGGCTGCTGATGGTATGCTAAATACAGTAATAATACAGAGATGAGGGCAATCAGGTGAATAAAAGTGCACAGCACATTTGCTGGTTAAAATGCGCTGTAAAATAGGAATATAAAAGATGCTTTTATTTATTGGCTTTTGTTTAGTTTTTGAGTAAAAGGGTTTGAGAAGCTTAGTGGAGAAAGGGGAAGGGAGAACTGTATGCTCATTAACCAGAAATACCACTTCTGTTAAACAGTACTGTGAAGAGAGTAGCAGTGTTTACTGACTGACACAACGTACAGATTAACAGAGTAGAATAAATTTGTCATAAAAGTGAAGCAGCTAAGTCACAGAATCTGCTTGCTTGCTCATACGGTAAGACTGGTATTTTGTTCGCTCACCAAGAAAAGAATGGTTTGCTTCACATGACTGGGTAGTAGAATTTTGCAAGGCTTGAGTAACACCTATGGTTATTATTTATATTATTAAATTTAAAATACAGACATGCTTTTGGGTCTTACACAAGTGTATGGACAGCTGGTCTTGATTTTTCTGAGGTTGTGTAAGAGTCACCTGTGGGGGAATCGGTTTGTCAGCAAGGCAACCAATACACCATTTTATTTATTGGATACAAAAATAAATTAAGAATGTTACTTAGGTTGCAAAATCAAGCACTTGAAAGTTAGGAAATACCAGATTTACAGTTGCCTATGCAACATTAATTCTGTTCCCTTGTGCACTTAATAAGGCAGGGTTCCTCTGAAATTTTTTTGGATGTGGTCATCTAAAGCATATATCATGGGGCACACCAGAGAGGGACAGGAATAAGGTTGTATGGACATCTGGCATTTCTTAACTTCTTAAAGTGCCCATTCCTACAACTTAAATAACTTAGGTTTTATATAAATATAATTTCCTAGGCATTTTAAAAGTAGGAAGGTACAACAACGGTAAACCTATGTATTATTGAACTGTAACCATCCCTCTGCTGTACACCTTCACTGGGTTTTGTGTTACGAACACCCAGCACAGGCTTGTATTACTTGATGGCCCAAACCTTGTTCATCAAATGGCAGAAGGAAATTGTTATCCAAGAGAGATGATGGATAGTTGGGCTTTGGGCAGAGGATCCACACTGGAGTTAGAGAACGTTAGGGGAGGGGACAGATTGGGATGTTTGTGTGTCCACGTGGTACCTTCAGAAGGGGATGTAAAGTCTGTGTTGAGTCAGCTCTCTCCTCTCCCTCAGCTTCAGTTGCTTCAGGCAGCTCTTCGCAGTCTTGTCCTTGTTGCCTGCTTAATTTCCAGTGAGGGTTTTGTAGACTTCTGTTCTTTGTTCCTCTCTGCCCTCCCCAAGCTATTTGCGGGCAGTTTCCTTTGGAAGCAAATTAACTTGCTGTGACTACCAGAACTACTGCTACATGCTAGATCTATGCACGGTTCCAAATGACGCTTGACCGGCTTACTGATGGTTCCTTTTGGATGTTTTAAGATCTCGGGACCCGAGATTGCCACAGTTGAAATACTTTAAAATAGTCGAAGAAAGTGCCTGAGCGCTCTTAAGTCATGGAGATACCACCAGAATCCTGGCTGCTTGGAACTGCAGCCTGGGAAAAGGCCTCTCCAGTTTGGCAATTTTCTCTGAGTTGTTCTCACAAAGCCAGGTTAAGACTTCTGCATCTACAGTTTTTCAGCTCTACAGAACAACCTCTTTCTTGGTTTGTGCTTGGGCAGCCTGGTCTAGTTGGGGGGTGTCCCTGCTGACTGTGGGGGGTCGGACTAGATGACCTTTGAAGGTCCCTTCCAGCCCAGATGATTCTATGATAGTGAAAATTACAAGGTTTTTAATCTTTACAGTGTTTCTTGCCAGGGCTGGCTGGTTTGGAGATGGAGGGTCCTGGGCTGCATCGTGTGTAGGAATGGTCTGTAGCCTCCTCTCTTCCCTCGCTGTTAATGTTGCTTTCCGTACATAAAGGGAACACAGCATAGACTGGTGTAAAGACTAATAAAATCATGACATCAACCAGTTTCTTCTCACTTGGTAAAATGAATGTGTTCTGAACTGGGCTGTATTGGGGAATTTCATGATTGTGGTTTTTTGGGATTCAGCTCTTCTAAACTTCAAATAAAGGTGAAGGAAATGTGTACTGTAAAGGCGTATAATGAAGTTAGTGCACTGTTTCTACCCAGTGTGTGCCTGGAGAATCCTGACTGGTGTGAATAGAGCTTTTAAAATCTAAACTGGACTGGTTATGCAGGTCTTACTCATTGTCTTGAGTCAATCCTCAAAGTTCCTTTTCCCCTCCTGTACTGGTTTTAACCAGGTTATAGCGATGGTAAAATGCGCAGCAAAGGGAATGGTGTTTATGGGTGCATGTTAGAAATTCTCAAATGCAACTGTGCCTTTACTGACAAAGGAAGAGAAGGGCAGAGAAAGGAAGATGTGTTTTTGTATACAAGAAATGTAGGTTGGGGAGAGATGGGACAAACATCTGAAACCCAAAGTTAGTGGATACATGAAGATATCTCTGTGATGGCTTCTTGCTCTATTAAACCAGCAGTAATGAGAGGTGAAGTACTGAAGGAAATGAAGTTTTCCCTCTCTGTCCCTTCCTCCTGGATGGATGTTGTGTACTTGGAGGATGGTGAGAGAAAAGGTCTTCAGAGCCCAGCACACAACTGAAAGCTTGTAGTGTTGGAGGGAATTGCAGAAAGAAAAGTCTTTAATGCTTTTAAGCTGATGTAAGGAAACAGTGTGGCTGACCAAACTGGTCCTTCGTTGTACCAAGTCGATCACCTAGTTCTTAGTAACAAACTAGAAGCTACAACAGCCTCTGAACAATGAAAAAAGTTGCAAACGCAGTTGTCAGTGAAATCCTTTCTCCTTCATTCCTTTTTGCTGCCTCATTTACCATCAGTTTCTCAACGCATGAAGCCGTGTTTTAAAAAAGGAAAAACAGGAATTTGCAGCCTCCAAAATAGTCCCATTTCTGACACAGAAATGGAAAGTGCTCAAAACTGTTTTCTGGAAGTAAATCAGCTGTCACTGACCATGATGAAGATGTCTCAAGTGTACTTTAGAAAAAGTACAAAAAAGTAATAAAAATACTTGGTATTTTCAGTGTTAGTTGTAGGGTTTTTTTTGTTTCCTCTTCTGTTGTCTTCTGCTAAATTAGACCATTTATCAGTTTGCTGAGAATAATCCTCAAACCTGTTTTTTTATATTGGTTTATTTCTGTTTAAAAGCATATAATTTTAGATTAAATTGGGTAAAGTTATTCTTTCTCTGTGTGTCTCTTTCTAATATTTAACATTCAGTGCTTTTACTTTCTCCATTTCAAACCTTTTCTTATTTCCCATCTCATTCTGGCGCCACTTTGTTTCCTCCTGTGTGTTTTTGTTCTGATCTGTCCCCCCCTCTTTTATTTTTTTCTGCAGATATGTTAAGACACAGAGTTATTTGCTCTCAAAATGTGCGTGATGGATTCTTTGAGAGGGTGTTCAGATGACAGTAATTTCTAAGTTATCCTAAAAATGAGGGTGATTCAACAGCCCGGACAGTGCAGCTTGCTATCCCTGCTCAAAGGGACATTGCAGCATTATTTTTCCTTGGAATTATACTGTGGTTTGCACTGAATGCCAACACATGTAATATTAACTGTGGTTTTGCAAACAATATACAGCAGCATAAGTACTGCTTAGATGAGGAGCGTGGTTAATTTTTTCTGTGAACTGCTTGGTATTAGCAAAAGCGTTATGTGCCGGAGATGCACGTACTTCACCTATGGTTATAAAGTGCTGTTTACTTTTTTTCCTGCAAACACAAAAGCCAAGTGGGAAGGGAGATTTCATAAACTCAGTGCTATTGTGTCCTCTGGTCTAAGCCATAAAACAAGAGTAACAGAGACGTTCCCTTTGAACTTGAAATCCCTTTCTAAGCTGCTGATCTAACCTAAGTGAGAGGGAGAGACGATACCAGCCAGAAAATTTTTCTCTTCTGGGTATTTCTCCCCCCTCGCCTCTTTTCTTTTTTTAAAGTCCTTAAGTGAGTTTGATGCTGCACCTCTGCCCATAAATTTAAAAAAATATTATCGTAATGTAGGTCAGTGAACTGAAACGCCACTGTACACCATGGGGGATTAAAGTCAGAGAGGCAGCCCTCTCCCACTCCTACTAGGTCATATGACAATATAAACAAGAAATGCAAGGAGCCTTCAGCTTTTTCTTGCCCTAATCCTTTGTTTATGCAGCACTTAAACTGACTTTTGGGGTCGTCTCTGTCTGGCATTAAAGCCCTAAAGCTTTTTGAAGTTTCCCTGAAGTTAATAAAATTAGTCTGCCCTCATTGCTAGGCCCCTTGCTGCTGCTTCAGAGCAGACTGTGTATCCCTTACTGTCTTTGCGGCATTTGGCTTTTTAAGTTAATAATATTTTATAAAAAAAAAATAGTGTTTGAGAGAAATGCAGCGAAAGATCTCCCAAAAGGCTGTTCAGCTAATAGGCAAAGTGATTGCCATTGTAGATGTTCTGAGAACTCAAAGGGGATTAACTTAAAATCCAGCGATTGGAGGTAAATTGCTGGTAAAGTAATTGGAAGTGTAGAGTTTCAGTTGGCGAGAGCAACGTGCATTTCTCTGCCTTTTGACAAAGCAAGACTAAACCAAATTTTTTTCTTTAATTTTTCTAATATGGTCTTAAAGTTGAGAAAATGAGGTATCCTTCATTGCAATTCTCTCCTTCACCCATTTATTTTACTGCAAAGACTGATCAGTGATCTGAGTTGTTATTACATCAGGCATTCTCTTCATCAGAGGTGAACTGATGACAGACTGACTGGGGAAGATGGACGACACAGGATGGGTAGTGTATAGTATTTAGCGTATGAGACCGAGACTTCGAGTCATAAAGGTTTCATTCCAAACAGCCGCTCAGGCAAGTCACTAATCACTTATTAACTCAGCACCCCTAAAGCAGTTGTTCTCCATCTATGGAGATGCCCCAGTAATAATGGTGATATGGACAGAACACATCTATCAGTTGAAGAAGGGATTTTTTTAACAAGCTTTAACAACTGGAAGGAAAGGAACTGTGCAGCTGGAGCCCTCAGTTACTTTCCTAAACTGCATGTACAAGACAAAGACCCTAAAAAGCACATTCACTTCTAAAAGATGAGGGGTTTTAAAATCAAAAGATATTAAATGGCTATGGCATACCTAAATGGTAATAGATTTTTTTGCTGTTAGAATAATCAATTGTAGGTTATCATTACCAATTTACTCAAAGGTACATGATGCCTGTTCACAGATCATTCTCAGTTTTTTCTGACAGCCTTGCTTGGGAGGCTCTAAACTGAACCATGCTAGCATAGTGTGATTGCTTACCCTGTAATTACCCTTTCAATTAAGTTAAATATAACTTTGAAGTGCGCTTGGAAAAATAAAATATGTTTGTGTTGTCTCTAAAGTTGGCTTCCTGTGCCATTTTGGGGGGATAACTGCAAAAATAATAGATGCATGGAAGATCCTCACTGGAGTGCAAGAGACTTAAACACTGAGGGGTAAAGGGTAAGAAGCATGTAGCCAGTAATGGAGGAGAGGAATCTTCAGTTTTGAAATTCTCATTTTAGGAATAAAAGATATATAGGATGAAGTAATATTTTTATTTTGCCAGCTAATGCAACTGGAAAAATGAAGGAAATTTTGACAATGTAAGTGCGGCTTCAGGTTGGAATTAAAAGCGTCTTTTTCTGTGAGTCTTCTATTTCAGACCCGAAGAAAGGCAAGTGTGTGCCTGAAAGCTTATCTTCCCCCTCTACTGCCACCCATTATCAGTAGCTCTGGTAAAAGACATTATTCAGCTTTAAATTTAAGGCAGAGGTTGCCAAGCAGTGATACTGCCTTTAGCAGTTCACAAGCTATTTTGAAGCAGTGTTTGTTGAGGGGGTAGTTCAGGACAGACACACCCAAAAAACCCCAGAAACAGACCTTTTGGGAAACTATGGGGAATGGATGTTCAGGCAGGGAATATTGTTTAGACATCTGAATTCTTCTGTCTGCAGCCTCCACTCTGTACCTGGCTGTCAGCAGAGCTGCCTATACTGGTATCATCTCATAGAATGGTTTGGCTTGGTAGGGGCCTTGAAGGTCATCTAGTACCAACCCCTTGCCATGGACAGAGACACCTCCCGCTTGACCAGCTTACCCAAAGCCGCATCCAGCCTGGCCTTGAACACCTCTAGGGGTGGGGACTCCACAACTTCCATGGGAGAGAAGGAAAAAGGGCCGTAGACATTTATCATCCTGTATACGCACGTGGTGCAGGCCAGGCTGAGGTCCTGCCCTTGCTCTCTAATATTGCACAGCCCTTTTAAGGCTGTTTATGGCTGAGCGAGGCAACCCCATTTCACATAAAACAAAAATGAAATTTTTGATGCTAGGTTTACTGCCATACTGAGACTGACATTAAAACAGAGGCATAGGTGTGTAACGAAATAGCAAACAATAATGCTAGGGATTTGATTCTGTGTATGCACTGCTGTTTATGGAAGAGGCTTCAGGGAAAGGGAGAGTGCCTTAATAAACCAGCAATACTTTGAGCCATCATTTAAACCAAATAAAGGGGAGTGTTCAAAATTGGTTGTAATTCTTTAGTGTTTAAGTCGTTTTGGTCTTTGAAACCCTTATGTTTATCCAAAAATCACTCCTAAGATGTGAAGAAGCGCTGCAACTTGTGCCACCAAAAAAAAAAAAAAAAAACAAAAAAACCCACCAGCCAAAAAACCACCCCCAAAAACTTCAAAACGCTTAAGTAATATCCCCTTATTTCTTCTGATAAGTAAATAAATGTTCTTGCTGCGGCTACAAGGTAGACTAACTCCAGGCGTTAGGTATACAAGGATATTCACACCTACAGGATTAGGCTCACTTGACTGCACCTTATACTTTGTAATGCCTAAGGGAGGGTTGTTTATCTCACCTTACCCACCAACCTTGCTGCCTCTTGTTCCTGATAGCTTAATTAAGAATTCAACTTGGAATGGTTCTTCCCACTGGGTTACAAACCTTGAAATTAAAATTAGATCCAATGGTCATAAGGCTTTTAGTTTAACAAATCAATGTGTATGTAAAGGTGAATATTTAAAGGCTCTATTTAGAAACTCTGAGTAATTCTGTTATTTCTCTGGAAGTGTAGCTGTTGGAGTGCAGGTCTGGAGCTCAGAGACGGAGGGTGTTTACGTAGGTGATAATGTACTTAGCTGTAGGATAAGCAAAGGAATAAACTTTTTGTGAACGTAGGTTCTTAAGTGACTTTCATGGAAATGTTTTGAAGCAGAAAAGAGATTTTAATTAACTGATCCTTGCAGCTTGTTTCAATGCAGGTTTTGTTCTTCCTGTGTTATAAGAAAGGGGGTGAAAGCAGAAATATATTAATCCACAAAGTCTTCTATGGTTTTAGACACAAATTGCCTTAAACTTAGCAGTTTTGATGACTTATCTAGTGTATTGTTCATTTGAGGGTAAATGGTTTTCTACGGTCTGGGTGGAAGAAGTCACCAAACTTAGTGTATCTCACGGGTATAATTTTTCTTGTCGCTTTCGATTGTAGACTCATGAAGCCCTCTTTCTTTTGCAGGTGATGGATGATTACAGCGTGATTGGTCGTTCATTGTTTAAAAAGGAAACAAACATCCAGATTTTCGTGGGTCTAAAAGTAAAACTATCTACAGGAGAAGATGGAATAATTGATGGTGGTTTTGGACAAAGTGGCAAATTTAAAATCCGAATTCCAGGTGCGTGCTTATTTGCTAACAGACGAATCTGTGAAGCGTAGAGCATCTTTCCATGTTGCGAGTCTGAATGTTACCCGTAGTCTGCTGCAGTTTTGAAATTTACTCATACCCAGTTGGACCACTGAAAATTTGGTGGATTGTACCGCTTCTAATTAAGCGATGGTGGCTGTGGCTTATAGCGTAAGACTGAATGACCTGAAGCCACATCTCCTGTGTCAACAAACTCAGGTCTTAAAATGACTTCTTGTTAAGTGTCAGTAACATAGAAATCGCGCTTTACCTAGAAAGGTTTCTGGAAATTCTCCTCTCAAAATATGTATGATTTGCACCAGAGCACTTCTGAACAAATAAAGCAAACCTGCCATCATTTTTACCTGTAGCTACTTATTAAATATAGTATAGTGGCTGCAAGTTCCTTAAATTGGCTTTGTTCTACATGTTATTACCTAACTTGCCTTCAAGGAAAAACTGCTTGATAAATGAGTTTTTGGTGATCTTGAGAGGCTTTTTTATTGCTTGTGTCTCCTGTTTTTATGAAATTATATATTACTGTATTTTCATCCTTGGTGAATTACAGCAAGGATTTATGCGTCCCTAGGTTAAAGCATGGAGAATGATGAGTGCTAGAGTTTATAAGTGTCATTACTGGCTTTTTTTTGTCCTCCTTTTAAGTTAGGAAAGTTGTTCTGAGCCTTTTCAAAAAGCAATAATAGGTGCTGCATTTAACTCAGATTGTGGGATAAGATTTTAATGATACTAGAACTACTTTGTATTTCTGTAGTGTCTTCAGCCCATTTGTCACTAGTTAATCTTCTGCCCTCTTTAGGGAGATGAGAGAGATTATTTCTGTTGTACAAGTGGAGAAAAGAAATCATGATGTTCTATGACAGCAAACAATCGTATAGAGATTGATCTATAGAGAAAATGGAAGTTTCCTGATTTCTTGCTGAAGATGGACTGTTTTCCATTTAATTTAAGGCTTGATGCAACTGCACTAATTTTGACCCTCAGCAAATTTCATTTCTTCTTCCTATCAGAAAAGAATTTCTGACTAGACAAAAACCCTCCTGTGTTCTGTCCTAGCTCTTATTCCAGCTTTGTCATTAAATGCTAGACTTTGCAAATAGATCTGAGAGCCTAATTAGCAAGCACAGTGTATGTTTAAAGAAAGAAGTTGCACCAGATCTGTGTATGTTTTGCATTTTCTAGTGTAGAAAAGCTTTTAAGCATTCACCAAGGTGGGTGCCTTTAGGTAGGTGGAGAAGTGATGTGCAAATGACCTTAACGCTGAGAAGGGTTAAAGCTGAAAATCAAAATAATATCCTGCTTAAAAATGTGGTGGCTTTAGTAGCTTTCCTCTCCTGGAGGAAAAAATGCAATGAAAGAGAAAAGCAACAGGAGAATGGCATTTATGTTGCTATTTCCAGATTTTAGATGTAGGAAATGGTTCTTCGTGTGATGGGGAGAAGCCTAATAAGGAGTCTTTATCACTATTGGATGTAAGCAGGAACTACAATTACAAACCAGCAATCATGTTAAAAAAATTGTATACAGATTTAGAAAACTGCTTTTTGCTCTGTATATTGAGTTAGTGGGAAGAAATTACACCTTCCACCAAGGTGTTTGTTATCTAATCTTGGTTATACTCTTTAGATGTTTAACAGCAGACCATGAAACAGAGGGTCCTTTATAGTTTGTTCTTTCAATCAGGAGAATATGTAGCAGAATACTAGAATTTAATACCTCTCTAAGGTAGGCAGAATAATACAACTTGGTTTGCTTTGCTTTAGTCTGGGTCAAACTTGGGTACTCTTGATGTCGGGGGGAAAAAAAGGCAATAAGCTAAATTAGCTCAAGCTAAGAGTATCAAACATTGTGTGGGTAGCAGGGGAAAGAGTCACAGAATATGGAAGAGTAAAAACCTGTGTCTTTAAGAGTTGCAGAGATTGGTGCGTAGGGGGAGGGCTATTGCTGTGATGCTGTTTAAGTCAACTGCAGTTCACATTCCTTTGTTAGGTCAGTGTTGCTTTTTTAATGTGTCTGCATCCTGTTTGTGGGTTTTCAGTGTTTTTTTTATTAAATTTAACTGATCAGACTCCCCTCTCCCTCCTCCCGCCCTCACCATTCTTCAGCCTTGCCTCTCCTTGCTTAGTCTCTCTTACAGATTTATTTTACGAAGAGCTCTTTTTAATTTTTCTGAAGTTATTTCCCTGCGATTCCTTCACAAATGTATCAGTGAGTGGGAGGGAAAGAAACATGCCAGTTGAAAACTTGCCTTGCCATCAGTCAGTCCTCTCCTATATAGAACCTCTGGAACTGACTAGTTTGTTCGGATGGTTAACCTGGTGGTAGCTGAGGGCTGGTTTTAGAAACAAACCTCTACATAGCAATAAAAACTGGGTAGATGTATTGCAGATTTGTGTCCTGACTTTGAGATAACAGCAGAGCAGGGCAGGTTGGAGGGTGGTGCCCACAACCTCCAGTGCGGTGCCCGCTGGCATCAGCAAGCACTGGGCTCCCCAAAGTGTCATTCCGTAGTCACGTGGAAATGGCTTGCATTTGCCTATAGATCACAGCCTGGGAACATTGTTTTACGTCGTCTGTGGGCTGAAACTTGGCAGACCTCGTGGCTGGGAATGGCAGAACATGTATCTGTTTCTTATTCTGGCAGTGCTTGTGCACAGCAATAAGTCAGATATTTCTCTCTACTCTTCTGCTCTGTGAAATGGGGATAATTACTATCCGTTCTGGAAAAAAAAATATGCAATCTCTGATTTATATTTGTTCCAGACTTGGAGCATTAATATTTCTTGAAAAGACTTAATTATCTTTCTTTAGAGTACAAAAAACACATCTAGAGTACAGCATGCAATTGAAAGTTCCTCAGTCGCTGAAAGATGTCAGCAATTTGGAAGAAATTCAGGGAAGAGCAGTAAGAATGCTGGAGAGGCTGAAGGGATTGATTTATGAGGGAAAGAAGATGAAAAGAAATGCATGAAACTTGGCTAAATGATGTCTAAGTGGGAGATATGATTATCTGCAAGTATTTGAAAAGCATAATGGAGAAGAATCCCTTAGGGTGGTCCAAGGAGGTAGAAGTAAAGCTAATAACACGAAATAAAGCAAAGTGTAACTTGACTATTGAAAGATGTTATTTAGCAGAGATTTCATGTGCTGCCAGATCATCTATGTGGAGGAAGAAGATGTAGTTCCATTTTGAGAATACTTGAGCAGTTTGCCTGGATGTTTGCTTAGTGCCAGTGTCAAGAGTCAAACAGACAGGCAGCAGGGTGGTGGGAAGTAAATGGACGATGTATTTTTCATCTCATTTCTCTGTGATCAGGGATGCTTTTATTACTTGAATGATAAGGTATAACCTACTTCTTAGACTGTTTGCAGCAGCATCTAATCTAAGTAAGAGGGTATTTCCTGGCAGACGTGCTATTCTGTAGGACTGGATTGTGGAGCTGTGTGTGTTTTAGCTGAGGAAAAGGTTTCAAGACAGGTTAATCAACAGGGTGACTCTTACTTTCCAGGCTTGATTGTATGATCAAATACATAAAAAGGATCAAATACATAACTACAGAATCTTTGTGTCTGGAATGGACCTTGGAGTCTAACCATAGACAATATCAAAAACCAACCAACCAAACAAACAACCCCCCCCTGCAAACAAACAGCAACAAAACACACATTCTACACACTGACACCACCACACCAAAAGAAACCTCACCATAACAACCACCACCACACTCAACAATCTTGGGCACTAGAGCATGCCCTCAAGTGCCATGTCTACACGTGTCTTAAATACCTCCAGGAATGGTGACTTCACAACCTCTCTGGGCAGGGTGTTCCAGTGCCTGACCCACCCTCTCAATAAAGTAATTCTTACTTATATCTGATCTAAACCTCCCCTGCTGCAACTTCAGACTATTTCTCCTGATCCTGTCATTATTCCCTTGGGAGAAGAGTAAACATGCCCAGTTCCCTCAGCCTCTCCTCACAGGACTTGTTCTCTAGACCCCTTACCAGCTGGGTAGCTCTCCTCTGGACACGCTCCAGAACTTCAATGTCCTTCTTGTAGTGAGGGTCCCAGAACTGAACACAGCACTCGAGGTGAGGCCTCACCAGGGCCGAGTACAGAGGCACCATCTCTTCCCTACTCCTGCTGGCCATGCTATTCCTGATACAAGCCAGGATGCTGTTGGCTTCCTTGGCCACCTGGGCACACTGCTGGCTCTGAACTTCTAAGAGAGTTTTGCTTAGTCTAACAAGCTGCTTAAAAACCAGGATTTGAAAGGCAGTTTAAAGGCCAGTGCTTTGTTAAGTGATGCTTTTGTGTGCATGTGAGAGGGAGCAAGCTACTGATGAAGTGCTTCTTGTGGAGAAGTGGGTGATGTGGCAGCTGTTTCAGTTGTAAATGGGGATGCTGGTTACATGGTCAAGGTAAATGAGTCAAATGTATTGTTCACCTTTGAAATCGAGAACAAGTTTGGGGAGGCAGGAACTGTATATTTAAGTGCCTTATTCTAAAGAAGACAAAAGCTAACAATGACAGTCTTTGGAAAGTGCTTATTTCAACATACATTGCACCTAGGAATGTCATACCAGTTGATAAGAAATTCAGAGGAAAGTTCAGTGAGTTGTTTGAATAACTTACTACTAATTGTGGATGTTGTTTAACTGTCTCTCACCCAAGAACTGACCCTGTAAAACTCTGCTTAGATTGCAAAATCATGATCTGTTGATGTGTCTCATGACATCTTGTAAAAGATTGGCTCTAGATATACCCATTTCATTGGTATTGGCATGTTGCATTTGTCTTTTGCTTAATTATTGCAAAATGTAGTGACTTTTAAAATCTAATTGGAGCATATGTGATATTTTAGGCATAGTTTGCTTTCCTTTCTGTTGCTCTTTACGGTCTAGTTGTAAGTGAAGTGTTCATCCTTTCTGAGGCACTGCGGTGTGTTTGACTGCAATGCTCTTCTCTTTTTGACTCGATACAGTAAAAATTGCTATACATGAGAGGAGTTAAAAGCTACCTTATTTCTTAATGCGAAAGAAGCCGTGCATATCTAACAGTCATAGCAGCTGAACACGCTTCTGAATTGAGCAAATTTAAATGTAATAAAAGGCACACTTTTCATAAGAGGAGATACAAATAAGAGTATTAGAATACAAGCTTTTTAACTTTGCTGTTCTTTTTACCTGTACAGGATAACGGCAGTTTTACGTTTCTTACAACAGGTGAAGGCAAACTTGTTTGTGAACTTGTCTTTTGTTGCCAGTAACTTTCTGCCTTGTATTTTGAAGTGCTATTGCATACGAGGGAGCCAAGTCTGTTTTCCCTCTTTGTACTGCATGGTGGGGTAGGGGAGTTGAATGCACCATAAAAGTCTGCTCTGAAGTAATAGCAGAGGTGTCCTCCCTAGTTCAGGGGACACAGTACCTCTGGGATCCTGCAGTGTTGGTATCAGATGACTTAAAGTGGTAAGAATTAACCAATGTGCCTCACTCTTGAGAATCTCTCGTATTCTTATTTGGGAAATTAAGGGTAGAAATGCTGAATGTGTTCCCCCTCTAGTGTATTGTGGAGATGGTCTGTCTTTGGTTTGGTGTTTTTATATTTTGCCACATACTCTTCATTGGATGAGATTCCACGCAGGCTTGCCAAGTGGTTAATGGCATAGTGGGGAAGCTTTGATGTAATAGCTGTGGGTGAACTGCACCACACTGCATAATTTCAATTCCAGGTAAAAACTGGGGGTTTAAAAGAGAGATTCAAATCAGTTACTTTCAGTGTTCCACTTAAGCAAGGAAGTTGAATAGAGGTTAAATAGGGTAGAAACAAGTGTTAAGCAAAAATGGATAACTGCACAGTGAAATATTCTGTATCGCATTGTTTTCTATAACTTTCCCCTTAAGAAATAGCTTGTGTTCTTTTTTGATATTTATTTTTATTATTATTCAGTGAGTCTCTCGCTTTCTTCAGGTAGTTCTCAACACACCAAAGTAGCTGGCATTTGTGGAATATTAGTTACAGGGGGTTTTTTGAGCAACTGTAGGAGACAAGTTTTAGATAGTTGACTGTAGATAGATGTCATATTCCCAACTTTGTAATTTGGAGGGCAGTCTTTACTGACATCAGCAGGAATGGGGCAGTCTAAGCCTTTTCATTGCACTGAGAATAATTAAATATCCTGTCACTAAGTAGCATACTTTTTTTTTATGTGAGATCTTGACATTTGGAATTCTTTGCTTGTGTTGCGTTAAAATAGGATAATCTTCTTCTCTTAGGCCAAATGAAATTTAGGCATATTTAATGTCCATGTTTGCCCAGCCTGGCTTCTCGCTTAATAAAAGAAAATAAAAAACTGTTGGCTGCAAGGGTCTGGTGGGTTGCCATCCCTGTCAGTATCAGGTGAGGCTGAGCAGGATTTCAGTCGAGAGGAAAAACAAAAGCCCAAGGGCAAAGAAATCTCTGTAGCTGTGTTTTATTTAAAAGCTGGAGATTAGCTCTGCTTGTTCTTTCGTGGTCTCTCTTCCCCTACCCTCTAAAACAAACAAAACCTAAAATCCTTAAGGGGTACTTCAAGCATAAATCTCCTTCTCTCCTTTTTGTGAGAGTTGGCTGGTGTAGTATGGACAGAGACTGGGAGCGGATTGTTGCCAGGGAAGCATCACTTCCCTGTATGATCCCCTCTTGAGCGGATTAAACTGTAGCGATGTGAAAGTCCTGGTGACCACATAGGAACTAGGAGTTTGTACTGCAGTTACACAAAAAGGTTGGCCTGAAGGAATCAAGCCTACCTTTTAACTGGTGACATCCTGTAAGCCCATATTGACCTTTGGAGCCGAATATCCAGATTTATTGACCGTAGAGTGTTCTTTTCGTGGAATCCAAGTTAAGATTTGTGCACATTCCTTCTGAATGAAAACAGAAGGCAAGGAACTGTTAACTTGTTAGCTGGCTGTCCCATTCATCTTAGTATCAGTAGATCCTGGTCTTGACTGTAATTGCAGAATTGCAGGACTGAGTCTCTAAACTTAGGGCTTTGAAAGGGTGATGTGTTGATTGTAAGACTGGTTTTAGAGGCAGCTGGTCATTGCATCTAGAGTAGATGGTCTGCCCATGGGAGGTTAAAACTCTTTGGATTTCAAGTTGCCATTGGAGCGTCTGTTCAGCAGGTTGCTCTTCTGGGATAAGGCAAATACAGACAATAAATTGTCAAACATCAGGTGATGTAGTGTTTGAGTGCTTCTGGGAAAGGAAAAGGTCTCGCTTCTGTGTAAGTCCTTGTTTTGGGTACAGTATAGGCTACACAGTGGTCTTCTGGGTAATTGAAAAGAATGAGATGAAGTCTTTTCTTTCCCCCCTTCCACAAGTGCAACTGGAGCTGTAGGAAAGTGTCATTACTGCAATGGAAGGACCACTGGTGATCCTACACCATATGTTGTAATTTGTCTGTCTTCCCTACTTGTCACATATGGTGATGACCATTGTGCTACCCTTACAACTAGGGCTATGGGTGGTCTTCAGGAAAAGCTGTATTGCTCTCTGCCTAGTTGTTCAATGGTGGCACAGAGCAATGTGTATGAAACCCTTCTTCCTGCCCTGAATAGCAAAGCACCGTATATGTGCAGTAGTGTGAGCTTAGCCTTAAAGCAAACCCAGCTTTAACTCTGGGCTTTGATGACTTTTGCATTTGTGCTTAGGTGATTATTTCTATTACTTCTACTCTGTAAAGCATGTTTGTGTGAGCTTTTTGTTTGTATCTTGAAAGCAGTAATGACGCAGGCACTTCCTCAATCTAAAGAAAATTAATTTGGAAAGGTAAAAGTATTAAGGTGACAAAGTTAAGCATTTAAAACTTTGGAATATAAAAAATATCTTCATTAGCTTTCTATTGTGCAGATGCATTCTGATACCAGGTCCAATTCTGTGACTGCATTCCCCACACTGACACACACAAGGAAAACATTGCTGGTTTTGGGTGATGCTTCTTAGTTGACCTGTTGTCCTGTACTATTTTGTTCTCCTCAGTGGTAATAAACGCCTTCATTGTTTGTGCTTCGTTGGCATCCTGCTGTAAATATGAAATTAATTATTTGTGTGGCTTAAGGGGAAAAAAAAATCCTATTAATAAAAGAAAAATAATTCCAGCAGATGGGATCTGTTTGACCGTAGCATGAGTATCTTTACTTCTACAGAAACTCTGCAACTTGCAGGAGGGAGGATTGCCCCCACATGCCCCTTGTAGATCACTTACATTTTCTTCTCTTAATATTAGCTTCCAGTCTCCATCGAGCCCCTCTTTGCTGTGACTAGGTTCTGCTAATGCTGCTTTTCCCTCTCTCCCATTTGCTTCTGTTCTTTATTCTGGTCTACTACCTCTGCTGCTGTCTCCCCTGCTCCCCCCATCTTTCCTCATGTCTGAAATCTTATGTCAGTAACAGCTAATTTTGCCTCTGGTGTTTCTGCCAGCATTCCCAGGCTGCTGTAGGGCTGTGCAGGGTAAAGGGGATTTGTTTCTGACCTGTGCATCCTCCGGTGATGTTGTCGTATTGTGAGCTCCAGGGAGGAAGGGCTGAAGGGAACATCCAGTCCATCTCTGTGCTCGAGTTTGCCCTCTGCAGATGGAGGCTGTAGAGGATTTAGCTGCTGAAATAGGTTTTTTCAAGTGTGTGCTAATTAACAGCTTCCCCTTTTTTTGCCTCCAAGAACACCAATTGCTCTACAACTATCCTAACATTAAGTCTCGGATCCCTGTTGCAAAATAGAATGATACTGTATTTAGAATTTGTTTATCTTAATTTAAGGATAAAATGTGGATCTGATAGTGTGGGGAGAGCTTGGGAGACGTTTTGTGGGTTTTTACAAGTATTTTAAAACTGTACAGTTGTTATTTCAGTTGGCAGTGACATTGGTAGTCAGCTGTCCAAAGTACTCACAATGGTAAGCCCCCAAAGAATGATTTTTCTTTTATTTAAAAAAAAAAAATCTGTAGAGATTGTTTCTTTTCTTAGATAAAGTCAGGTCATATATATATAAGATTCTCCTAAGCCACAAAAGCTAGATACATAAATTAAACAAGCTGAGATTTGCACTCAGTTGCATGTTTTTAAGATTGGGGATTTCAAAAGAAGTACACTTATCTTGAGATTTGTGGTAAAACTGAGAGCTGGTAGCGTTGCTGTGTATTATAACCTTACTTCTGTGTAGGGTCTCTTGTGGTCATAAGTCTTTCCAGTTAATCCAGGCTTTGTTATTTTGGTGGAATGTAGTTATTGTGGAAAGTTGCATTCCCTGGGAGAAAAGAAGTGTCCTACGTATTTAGAGCTGCTACTTTACTGAATTTTGATTAATTACAACAGCAGCTGTGAGCTACTGAACCCTATGGCATAGTCTCGATGAGTGGCAGGACACGTCTGTAATTGTGTGTTGTAGCTGAGCAGGCTGCTGGGTTCTGAGCTTGTATTCACCATCATGTCGCCGCTAACTTCTCCGGTGACCTTTTCCAAATTATCTAATATCTTTCGGCTTCACACTGCTGTTCTGTAAACTGCCCCTATCAGGCTGTCACGAGCCTTGCCTAACGTGTTTAGGAAATCCTTTGTTAAATGGAATTCTTTTACTGTAGTTTAGCTTTTTGAAGGAAAAAGTTGAGGAGGAGGGGGGTTGGGGAGGGAGTAGCAAAATGAAATAATCAAAATGGGGAAATGAACAATTTTATTGGCCCTGTCAAAGTGATCCTACCCTATTTTGCATATGTGTTAATTGCAAACTTGCATAAACATACAGTTGCAGAATACAGCTATAGTCAAGTTTTTAAAATTTTTGCTGCCTTGGCATTTAGGATTTTTTAAGTGGAGACATCTCACTACAGTCACTACAGACCAAATATCCTGTTCCTTACAGACCAAATTCTGTGTTTAATCTTGACTTCACTGGATTTACGCTGCTGAAATTGCAAACAGTTTGGATTAGAACATGGCATGGAACAACACGATCTCTCTTGCTTTCATGAAATAACGACCAAGGTTTAGTGCACAGCACATCCTGCACACAGCAGGATGTGTGTGATACCTTCTGTTTGGTTTTTTTGTTATCCTTTTTAGGTGTTTCATTTTGTAAATTCAATACACTCTTGCTGTAATTTCAAGTGTGAAAAAATTTCGTTTTTTCTTTTCCTTGAGAAAGAATATAGCTAGCAGTGGTTTTTATTATGTGTCTATACAGTTTGGCTGAACAACCTTAGAGAACAAAAAAAAAAAAGAAAATCCTGTAATAGCTTATATCTCCTAGAGAAAATAGGAATATCCCTTTTTGGTTTAATTCTCATCTAGCTCAATGTAAGAACCCTTGTACTTTCCTTTACAGGTTTGGGATGCTTCCCTGTGTCCCTTTAAGAAAATACTGAAGGGACCAAGGTCAGTTTCTCCCCAAGAGTAAAAAAATATGTATGTCTGATAAATATAGAATTAGCTTTTCTATCAATTTTGGTGAAGTTCACTGCTGCTCAGTTGTGTGGTACTTCCGGGAGGCCGTTTTGATGTCAGTGGAGCTAAATGTCAGGGATTCAGAGGATCCCTCTGCATTCAGTTATGGGACTGAACTGCCAAAATATGGTACTTTTAAGGTGATTGTTGACTGCCCCAAAAAATGTGCTGGGGAATTCAGGGTGAGCTGTTCATGAGGAACTCACTCCGTCCAACTCCTAGTAGGCAGCTTTATCCAAGAGCCCTCTTGTTTTTGCAGGGCAAGGAAGTGGAAGGCATGAGATCTAGATTGTGTTCTCAGGTCTGTAGTTTGTTTATAAAATAGTAAAGAAGGAATTATTTCCTTCATCTTTATTTCTGATTTCTTGTGTGCAAAGTTGGATGCTGCTCCCTGTGGATGTTACAGTCCTCACTCGTGGCTTTGCAGTATTTGGCTGAAAAATACTTATGTTCTAAGCCTTTCCGTAATTTAACTTTGATCTTTTTAAATGCCTCCACAAGGGTAGCTTGTGCATTCCCATTGCCCTCCTTGCAATGGATTTTCTCTCCCTTTCTGTAAACTGTTTGTGCTTATTTACTAGATTTTGATCGTTCATCCCTTGGGCCTTTCACCTTCCCTTTCCACCGGTGTTTGTTCCGATATCTTTTTGAAGTCTGAGTAAAAACATACACCATGGGGGCTTCCTGGAGGCGTAAAGCTTTGTGGTTTGCAAATTGTAGGCTATTTGAAGTATTGACTCGCAACAGTGGCCAGCGCTTGGTGGATGTGAGAACTGTTGTGTGACAGGGACATTAACCTTGAGAGGCTGATCCTTGTTTTGAGTTCGGGGACAAAAAAATAGTTGTTCTTAATAGTGTGCATTGATTTCAAGGAAGTCTGTGTAAAGCGGTCTTTGGTTTGTGTTTTCACAAAGGGATTTCAGTGTTTAATAAAGAATAGGAAATAACTGGAGCTTCAATAGACCTGTTTTGATGGGGGGGGTGTTCTGCTGTAACATGATTTTATATAATATTTTACATAAGTAACAAAGCATTTCCTGCCCATAACTACAGCATTATTGAATTTTTAAAAGCTACAGAAAATACTTTAAAAGTACTTAATATCTGAAATAAAAGTTATATCATCTTGCTTACAAAAGTGGTCTAATGTCTGAGGTTGTAACTCCAATTACAAGAATCCCATATTGTGTACTTTTGTGGGTTTTATCACAACAGTTTTTTTAAACTTCTGAGCCCTCAGTTCTCCCTACCCTTTTCCCCTTCAACTTCCCTCACTATTCCTTATTAGGAAATCAGGACAATTTGGTAATTTAGAGAACTTGTTCCTTCCCTCTTACAACTGCTGAGCTACCCACTTTCATTTTGTTCTGATGTTTTACCCTAATCTCTCTCTGCTCTCCCGTCCACATTTGATTCCCTCTCTCTTTGGCCTTTTGGCTTGTCTTACTCCTACAGCCCCTTCCTTTGCCAGCCATCTGTGCCCACACAACCCTGAGCAGGCTCAGCTACATTTCTTGTTTTTAATAAAGTACGTATTTTAACAACTATAGAACCCTAACCAAGAAAATGGACCTATTCTATCCCTTCAACTGCTCTGGGTTTTGGTTTGTTTTTTTTTTTTTAATTCCAAGCTGTCTCTGTGTAAAAATGAAGAAGACTGTTTGTCTGGTGCAGTCCTTTGCTGTGCACCTGTGGATTTTTCATTCAGTATGTGGTTTTGCTGCCAGGTGCATATTTACCTTTTGAATGCATTTGTTTACCTTCTCAGTTTTCCATCTGTGAAAGAAGAATAACATTCCCACTTTCTAATTTGACCAGTTAATGTATGGATGTGTTAGACAAGGGACTGTTTGCCTGCATGTTCCTAAAGTATCAACTCATCAGGATTGGGATATAATATGAACACAACTCGAAGAATATGTATTTTATTTTTTTTTTTATGATTGCAATGAATTATCTTTTCAAGTGAGCACAATGGTAACAGGGGCTGTGCCAAGCAGCCTGTGCCAGGTAATGCTACAGGCACCAGAGAAAGAAGACGTTTTCAAGGACTGAAAATGTGCTAAAGAATGCAAGTTCCTGCTGACAGGAGCAGGCTGTACATCATGAACTGAGGATTTTCTTTTCATGGCTCATTACAATCGACTGTTCTCACAAGTACCTCCTCAGAAGATGTACGAAGATTATACTCCCTGTGGAGTTCATGTGGAAATTGATGCCTGGTTCCACAGTTCCTGACTTTCCTCCCTCCTTGCCCCCCTAGTTTTTCCTCTTATTTGCCTTGTTATGCACTGAGTAGTTTGAGGACACAGTGTAATTGGGTTTTGGTATGGTTTTTATTTTTCTGTCTTGAAACTGTGCACATTCAGGGCAAGATGAATTTATTCAGTAAACTATCAGCATTTTTATTTTTCTAAGTGAAATTTTAGCTTGGGTTTAATGACCCAGGCTCTTTCTTGAGTTGTTCTTCCTTTTAAAAGAAGTTGAGTATTTTAAGAACCCTTTGCCGTGGACTAAGCCGAATGAAGGCAAATAGAAATTAAAGTTTTTGGAGAAAATTCTAACATACAGCTATCTTTTAATATTTGCCAACATATTCCTATGAAAAATCAATTAATTTCTCACACCTGTGAGAACAGAATAACTTCACTATTTCTGTCCTGTTGATCATCATTCATTTCACTAATGTTTACTCTTGAATATATGATTAGGTTTCAGAGTGATTGTATGCTGCAGCAAAAGCAGGAGTGATTCTGATTTAGAACTTGTTTCTTACAAGCGCAGGAAAAAAATCAATTTTATCTGGCATTTGGAAAAAATTATAGGTAGATTAACAACAGATTCTAAACGTCTTTATTAAAACACAAAATCTTACAGGAAAACATAACTGGTACTCGTGCTGTAGAATTTTGCAAACAAGTTTGGCTGAATAACGATATTTCCTCTAAAGGACAGCTTTGTAATATGCACAATGGTTGCTTTTAGGATGGTTAAGGAGAGAGAGCAATCCTGTAAATATGGGAGAAGCATCAGAGTCCGAGTTTCCTGGTTTTGCTTGCTGATGGTCAGGAATCTCCTCTTAAAGACCTGTTGATTCTCATCTCTGTATTAGATGTGGTTTTGATTTCGGGACACGCATACAAGTGGAAGCATGTTATGGATTCCCTGCTCCTTTCATTGAATAGGTAGTTAGAATTGGTTTGGGATGGAAAAGGAGGAAAAGACCAGCTGTAAGCAAATTGATGGAGGGTATTTCAGTCCACCCCTGCCGATTATTTCTAATTGAAGCTGTCTGAGCCAGTCTTAATACAATTTAGTTATCGCCAGCCAGAAGGATTTTATTTATGGAACGGGGCCTGTTGGAACTTCCTTCGACCCCGGAGAAGCTGTGAATGGGAGAGAGCTGATCAAGCAGGCATGCCTGGCCAGCGTATGCATTTCTTTAATAAGGCAGGGATTGATGTCTTTTGCAGTTCAGGGGTTAGGTAAACAGCCGTCCCTCGGTTCAAGGCTCTCCATGTTCAGTTGTTTGTTTATACGGATCTCAGAAGGTTAGGTTAGCCTTCCTGACATCCCAGGGGAGCTTTCCTGACCATGGTATAACCTTATCTGCTCCAAAGTTGCTCAGGAGGTGTTGCATCCCTTCTTTAGGAAAGGTACTGGCTGAGTGGGGTGTCCTCAGCTTGTACTGCATCTTTAGGAAAGGTGGGTGGAATCAAAGCAGGTGAAACACTGGGTCTCTCTTCAGTAACTTGCAATAATTTGCAAGTGTAGTATATGTACAGAATTACTGGGCTTCCATTCTCAGAGTTGACATTTGCCCACAAAGATTACTACTACATGTAACTTAGGCTCTTACGAAATTGTGGTTTTGAAATATCGCTGACATACATGACTGATTTCACCAGAACTTTGAGGTTAAGTCTTACTAATTTGTGCTTTTATTGAATGGCAGTGGTAGTCCATTAAACTGAATAGGATGAAGCTTGAATAAATAAGTAGACATGTTAATAATTCGTATATAAGAAATAGCGATGTCCATGTGTAGAACAGTACTGTAAGCTAGAACATGTCTTGTGAGGTTCATTTCCATGGCTGTCATATCCCAGCCTTCCTCCTCCACAGAGACTCACGACGGCCGCATGAGAAGTGAGAAAGGAACAGTGCAAATTCATCTGAGTCTTGTTGAAATGTAGTTCTGATGGGTGGAGTTGTTCTGGAATTTGAGGATGACTTTGCTCAGGGTTAGAAGTGTGCTTTATCACGTGTGTGACTGGCTGCTTTTAAAATGGGACATCTTATGAAGTTGGCTTAAATCATTGAATTAGTTTTCACTGATTTGATGTCTGGTGATTTGTACTTTGTTTTTCTGTAGCCCCTCTAGTTTGTAGCCATGCAGACCTAAACAGACGTTAATGAAGTAGCCACATACCTGCATCATGGCTTGTGGAAATACCCTTGCATACAGACGGGGGAAACTGAGGCACAAATGTGGGCAGTGAATTGCCACTGGACACTTCTGAGACTGAGCTCTCTACTGACCCTTCCTTTCTTGTCACCCCCAGCATCATGCCGCTTGTCCTGCGATGTCATAGTTTTCTTGGGATAGGTTTTTTACTACTCCTTGAGCTTTTCAGGAAACTTGAACTTTGCCCAGTGGTCTCAAATAGGACGGTGCTATTGAAGTATCCTGTCCTGTAAAAATCCATATGGGTGGCATCCCAGCTTGGAAGGTGAGGTGTTCAGAGCGGGAGGGGGAGGCTGCTTCCATGCTGGCTGAGACACAATATGAACATCTTGTCCCTTTGAAATAATGTGTGGGGTCTGACTTAAATGTTGGGTTTCGTATTTAATCACTATTAATATGATAACAGGAATGTGACAACTGAAGCGAACACAAAGAGATTATCTTCTTAGCCAAATGCATCCATTAGCTAGGAAATATAGGTTTCTATTAAATGAAGCAGACAGATGGGCTATTGGAGGTGACTGAGAACAGGAGGGGGAGGGGGCCGAGAGGTGAAAGTTGAGGTTTAGAAAATCTCTATAAAAATAAAAACAAACCATCCGTCTTGATGGTTGGCGTTTTACCCTCCCGTTGCACTTTAGGGATGGTGCTCCGATTCCTATCGAGAACATTATGCTGAAACTTAATCTAACAGAGCACTTACTCCTGCCAAACCCTGGCTCAGCATCTGCTCTGCTCCCCCAGAAAGAAGTGGCCAACGAGGCTTCAAATACAGGCCAGTGTTGTGCCATCTTCAGGAAGATTGCTGCTTTGAGATCCCGGGGGAAGGCAGATTGGATCTTATCCCTCTAATTATTTTTTTTTTTTTCCTTTTTAGTAGAGAAATGTGTTGGGGAAACAAGATCCTGTTAGAGCATTTCAGAGCAGACAAAGTAAATTATTCATCTTGTGTCTGTAGGCATGTATGTGAGCCCCCGTCTAATAACTGTTGCAACAAAGTTTATAACTAATGTTTGAAACCAAGATTATAATAGTATACATAATTCTAGATAATGCAGATAAAAAGAAAACAATGTGATTAAAAGAATTTTACAAGATGGACAATTCACTAAGATAGATGGAGTAACACAATATGTTAAAATAAAAAATAAATCTGTAACAAAGCAAACATGACAGTGGTGACAGGAAACATCTGTCTTGTCAACCACCCCTGGGCTGGCTGCAGCCTCGGGTCCCCGCCGCCGGCCTGGGGGAGTCCTGTGCACTCCATTGCACGAGTGGGTGTCAGAGCCTTACAAGTGGGTGGCTGTTCTGCCCCCAGGATGGGGTAGCTTTTTTGGCTGAGAGGGGGGATGTTGCTTTGGCTTTAAGTCTACATACTTGGAAAAAAAAAAAAAAAAAAAGATGCCCATAGGATGGTGCTGCCTGGGAGGAGCAGAATGACTTGTGAACAAACTGAACAATCTGAAGGTTGTTTTTCTGGAAGTTGTTCCTAATAATTGAACCTGGTTTATTCTGGAAATAATTTTGCATGTGAGTGGTGAGAGTCTGCTTGGCTGTAAGTGGGATTTTTACTGGTCGCTGGCTCTTATCTTTCATCCAGTTTTGATTTGGCTGCCCGTGATTATTCCTCCCCTGGATTTTGAGGGAGGTGCCAAGCTTCCTTTGGCTGAGCATTGTGTGAAGTTCTAGATTTGATGATGACAGGGAGATGGGAAAGGAAAAAAACGTGTGGCAGGAGGTAGAAGCAGCATCCCTCTTCTGTCTGACATTTCCAGGCTTCACACAGTTTCATAAATGAATTTTACATTCTTTTAATTAAATTCACTGTCAGCATTACTTCAGCTTGATTTTCCTCTTAAACCTTAAGTGTTAACAAAAATGGGATTTGTGGAAGTCTAAAGTGGACTTTTCTTTTCCCTTCATGCTTGGCCTGCTGTCCAGCTCTGTAAGCCAGTGCCAAATTAACAGTTCATTTGGGGAGCATGAAGTGTATGTTCTTAGGTCCTCTGGATATGAGATACTTTTAGAAATACAAACTTTAAAACCAGATTGGTTTTGTGTTTCCCCCTGGTGTCCTTTATTTATAGTACCAGTTTTCTCCCCTTCATGCCCAACAGGTGATAACTAACAGGGGGGAGGAAAAGACCTCGGAGAAAGCAGATGGAGGCAGGCGATGGCTTTCAGAGATGCTGGTGTCCTGCAGTAGTCCTGATCCTCATGGTGGTGGAAGGGATGGGGAGGCGTGTGTGCTCTCCTGGCTTGGCGAGGGGGGTGCAGGAGGTGTGGAGCCATTTTTTCTGGCTGCCCTGTCATTCTTGCTTGGGAACCTGACACATGGGCCCGCTTTCTTGCATGTGTTGATTTTGAGGAGGGAGGGAGGTGACTGAGCGGCCAGCCCCTTGACAGGGCAGTTTTAAAACATTCATAAAACTTTTATTGGGCTGCCACCCTTCCAGATAAATATTTTCTGAGTTTATGGGCTTATTTTAAGGATTGACGCTTAATAGCAGCTTTGTAGCCCTATCTGTCCCCAAAATAGCCTTTTGGCAAACCACATCTCTAGGGGCTGCCATGCTTTTCTAGGTCTTTGGAGTTCCTTCATCACTAAATTATTACCCTTATGCCTCCTTCCAGCTTTGTATGACTAAATGGGACCAACTGTTAAACGAGTCCTTCCCCTTCCCCCAGCCTTGCTTGGAGCTGAAAGCTGATCCAGTGTGTACCGTATTTCGTCATCATGAAAAGGAGGAAGATTGCAGTAGTTATAAATTTATTTCCTTTTTTAAATTGGGTTTGTTAGACCTGTTTCACTCGTGTGTTTGTTATCAGCTATCTCCTAACGTTGCATGTGATTTTTAAGATCATACAGGCCGGTGGCATTTCAGACACGTACTGGCACTTTCTCAATGTGCTTCCACAAATATAAGAGCTTTACAGCGCGTCTCAGCATTCAGTGGTGAAACCAGTGGGCTGGCAGCCAAGGCGATACAAAGGAATGCTGTATGTAGCGTTCGGAGGAGGATGGAGCTGCAGTTTGAACATCCACGCCTTTCGATTTCGCTGTGGTGTGTCCAAAGAGGTTTAATGGATTTCAGCGCTGGTTTTCGCTCCACGCTGACCCAAGACAACGTGTGCATTTGCTCTTGGGAGAGCTCTGTATGATCCCTGTGTGTTCCAGGTCCTGAAAAGATAATGTTTTTAGTGCCTGAAACACTACTTCATGTTACTGGCTCTTTGTATCCCAGTGCAGTTGCTGATCTCCCCTCTTTTCCTACTGGACACAGTTGTAATATCTAGAAGGAAAGTGTACTATTTTGGGTTTTTATTTGCTCAGTTGTACGTTATGACACTACCTTTGATCACTGGTTTCTGAAGAGCAAACTTCTGTCATGTGGGATTGTGCAGGTGGTGTCCTTTGTCTTATCCCAAGTTTTTCGGGGGGTTGTGTGCAAAGCACAAGAACCCCTTTTCCAGTACATGTGAGTCCTGGTCCCTCAGATATAGAAAAGATGTGGGGTAGGGAATAACTTAGAGGTTGGATTCAGAGGTCCTTGTGAAAGACTAGACTGTATAAATGACTAAGAAAAAGATAGGAGCTTCAGGACAACCAAAGAGACTAGAATAAGCTTTAACTCCCTCAACAGGGTCACTTGGTCCTAACAGATTTTGAAAACAGCCAACTGCGCTTGCTTTATTTTGGGTGAGGCTGACAAATCTCCCATAGTCGAGGAACTCCCTTTTCCAGACCAGTCACGGTTCAGCAATACATTTGCTGGTTTGTTGTTTTTTCCCCTAAAAATAGAAATATCTGTTTTGGTACGAAACAATACTCTGAGACTTTTTTTTCTATATTTCCATGACTTCTGTTTTGTATGTCGGCACATCTTGGGGCTTGTGCTAAAAATGGAAATGATGGAATAATCACGGCTTTCTGGACATCTAGATTCTCACTCCTCATAACAATCTAATTTGTTGCTTATATGAGGAATCTATTTACTTTTGCAGGATTGTTCTGCTGCAAATGTTACACTGATAAATTAAAGAAAAAAAACATCAGAGTGATAAAAGCAGTGTACTTGATGTAAGAATGAATTCAAACAGCTCCAATGCATAAATAACTCACCACAATCTGTGCCTATCTCAGTACAGGGTACAAAGGTTATGGCATGGCTTTTTGCAGAAGACTGTTGAGCCCTGGGAGCGTACGCATTATATGCAGGGATTTTGTCTGGCATAATGCTCAGCAGAGTTGGGTAGTTTGAATTTTTGTAAATGTTGATGTGTGAATTTTATTGCTATAATCATCATGTAAGTTTGAGTATAATGGATAGTAGCTGTCTCAAGTCCTTTCCTCTGACATTTCATTGTGCTAATCCTCCTGCTAGTGCCTGAAAACAGATGGAGTTTATTCATTTACCCCAGTGAAGGAAGGTATTGCCTGTGTTCCAAAGACATGCAGCAGAGATGTAGAGCAGGTTTAGAGCAGTGCAGAAGAGGACTCTAGAGTTTTTATCATCGCTGGTGTAAAGCCATCTCCTGAAGCTTTTGCAGTGCATTTGATTTTTAGGTTAGTTAGCAGGCTGTAAGCTGACCTCATGTTATTGACTGCTGATTTTTTTTTTATATATATATTTTTTAATTGCTTGTCAGTGGTTTGTTTTGATCCATTCTAGGTTGGGGATTAATCTTCAGAGGAAAACTGGTGGTTACCTAATTTGTAAGAGTTGTCTGGTACAGTGACTAAAAATGTACTTTCAGGTAATAGCCCATATTAGATTGAGATGTTCCCTCAATCTGACAGGATGATCTAATAACTCTCCTTAATTTCTAGCATCTTGTTGTTGGAAGGACACAAAAAGATCAAGTTTTTAGCAAATACATCTTACATGTTCTCACTCTCTCTGGTAGCTTCTGATCATGTGACAGGATTTTTCCCATCTCAAAGCTCTTGATACCCATAAGTGTTTCCATCACAGCAAGATAACGTAACTGGCAAAGTTCTCCAAGCCATTCTTCATTGCCCGTGGTGACACTTGATCTTTGGCTGTATAAAGTGAGGGTACCTCCTTATAGAACTGCGATAAGGAAGATGTTCTGTTGGCTATGTCTTGTAATACAGTGGTTGTAGCGCCTGTTGGCTTGTCACGTGCCATTCTGTATTAAACCTTTTTTTCCAGTTAAGTTTTTTAAAAAAGAAAAGCTAGTGGCAGGATTTTATCCTTCCTGTGGACAATTTTGGAGAAAAATATTGGAATAGTGCCAGAGATTCTTACAGGCTCTTTCCCAAAATAACAGACAAAGAGTAGAAAATTTCTTTCTCTCGATACACTGTGGGCCAAAAAATAGCCATAATGAGAGTGTAGGTACAGAAATTGGTAGAGAATATAAAGAATTTAGATTTGTCTGCTGGTAAGACAACCCAAAACAACCTTGGAAGACACACAGGCTAGACAAATTGAGGGGATGCTTCTGTATCTATGTTTTCTTTTGTTGTGGTTTAAATTTTGCATTGATCAAAAGTTTAACGCTTCTTAAGGATGTAATTTACCTTCAACATGATTCTTCTCACTGGTGTACGGATGGATCAAGCACTGTCGTTCTGATGGGAAAATATGAATTCGTGTTCTGGAAGCAGAAATAGTGAAACAATGAACAAATATAGCTTTAGGGGGAAAAATACACTTCTCAAGTTTTGTTGTAAAATAATTAGCCTTCTGTGGTAAGGTTGGAGACCACAGAAAAAGGGCAGGAGCTGCTCAGTTGCTTGTGATTTGACTTAGTTTATGACCTTGAGTAATGTGCCTGCTCAACAGCACTTAACAAAAGCCTATTTGATGAAATGTTAAACTCATGAATTGCATCTCCACGAAAAGTCTTTCTTTAAATTTGTAAAATCAGAAGTAAATCAAGATCTTCAGACCTCAGCTGTTCCATCAACAAGGACACTTTGTAAACTGAAGAAAAGCTACATATTATTTTTTCACACTAAAAAAGGGCTGTGTGCTTTAAGGTATTGTATAAAGAATTATGGTGTTATTAACGCCATTTTAAAGTGGGGAAGCTGAGACAGAGAAGAAATAATACCATGAACTGGCAGAAGCCAAACAAGCAAAAGTCCCTGGGTCTGAGTTTTAATTTCCATTGCAGATGTCCATCCATTTGGGCTATAATAACTTGAGAGCAAGTTCTATTACAGTTTTGGGGCAGCACCTGTTCCTCTGTTTTCCCTGGTATGAGCAACAGTTACTGGTTCAGTTTTGTTCTCATTTCAACCATTCAATGCCTAGAATTACTCCCAAATTATTCTTGCAAAGCAGGTAGAATCCAGTTTACTTGTAGGAGAATAAATGTGCTGTCCCTGCTACACACAGCAGCAACAACCGCTGTTATCCCCTGCACAGAGCTGTCAGCCTGGGGGCTTGAATGGCATCAGAGACCCTGCTCCTCTCTCTTTGATTACTCAGTGAAGTTTTGTCTGATTTGTCTGCTTCAGTAATACACTGTAATTATTGTTTATTATTTTGGGTTGTTTTGTCCTTTTTTTAAAACAGTTGGGTATTACCATGCTTGAAACCACAATAGGAAGCATTTCCTTTGTTGCATTAGATGTTACAATTGCTGTATAACAATGAAAATAAAATTTTTGTTTTCTTGGAGGGCTTTCATCCTTACTTCTCATCTTTTAGGGGATGAGATCTGATGCCAATGCAACGTATGAAACGTTTCCATTGAAAACTAGAAATTTCTCTGGAAGGCTGGGTAGGCTTTTGGGTCACAAGATAGTTTGAAAATGAACAATGACTCTGAACATTAACATTTCACTTTGTGTCCCTGGAACTTTTGAGGAGAGACTTGCATTTTTGGCATTGGTCAAGTAGTCTGGTCTTCATAGACTTGCCGTCTGTAGTGTCTTTGTGCTGAGTGTTCCCCCTGAGGCACCATCTTATGATTTAATTCACAGTTTCAGATGCTGATGTATGAGCTCTTCTGTTAAATAATTTTTGTTTTCTGTGTCATTATGCCTACATACTTCACTTGATTTGTGTTGCACACAAAGTGTTTTCCCCCTGTTGTGTTTGCAACTGGTTTGTAATGGAGTTAATGTTGTGTAATTCTGCCTGAAAGTTCCAACTTTATCAACAAACACAAAGTGCTTGTTTTGTTTGAAAACTTGTTTTCTACTCATCACAAACTATTTCTACATTATGTATGCTGGTTTTTATAATTTAAATAAAACAAACCACTTTTTCATACGTGCTGCACATTAGGAATTATTAAAGATGCACTGGTATGTAGAGCACTTACTGCTGTGAACACAACTGAAGAGCTTCTGTAAACAATTGATTCAAGATTTCAAAATAATATAAGTGCTGGGGAAACTATTGCCGTCAACTATACTGTCACATTTCTGCGGATTAATGAGTTGCTGTTTGTTATCTCAGTGATAGTGACTGTCTGAGTGCTCAAACCTCATCACAAATGTGCTATAAATTCATAACCTTAGATCTCTTTTCAAATCCCAGTGAAGATGTTCTGTCGTGCATATGATGTGCTGAGGAGTAGTATATTTGTGGTTACCGAAGCTCAGCTGATAGGCACTAACTTGCTTCTGTATCTGAGCTGTAAAATGACAAACGGTTGAAAAACATATCCTTTGTGCCAAGATCAGGGGTTTCTGCCTGCAATTGTATAGTGCTTTAGAGCAATTCAAGAAAATATTCAGATGTCAGGTGGAGAATACATTAAGTCTTCTGAGCTCTGACTGTTCCACCAGTCTGTGGCTATACTTTTGTCGCTGCTACTCGTAAACTTACTGTGTGCTCAGAGGTTCCCAGGCTCCTTGTGCTTTCTGGTCTTCCCACCTCTCTCGCTTCACCCCTGCTTCACTTGCTGTGTCCGTGATGAAAAACACGATGCACATGAAGATAATTCTCTAGCCGTTGTATCCTTTACTCAGGGGTACCTGTGGCAGGCGTGTTAGTGACATTAATCTGGTTAAACTTGCAAATTCGGTTGCTGCACTTCCTATGAAGCACGTTGAACCTATTCTATATAAATAGGTAGTATTTCAATTAAGAAATTACTTCATTAATGTGGCCTTTAAAATTATGCCAGAAAAATCCAGCAACTGGCTGAATTTTGAAATGCAGACTGGTCATGTTTGGCTTGGGAAGGCTGAACGCCGATGCAGTGTACATCGCTGATGTATTCTGGATAATGTTTTGGTGTTTCAAAATATGCAATATGTTCTGCTTGCAAAACCGTTCACATAAACACTTGCACACTGTGTATATTGTGGCTGCGCATCTTCAGCTTGTGTGGTATGATGTACACACTCATGTGCACGCCCACACACTAAACCTTTGCAGGTCAAAAAGTGAGGATAAACTTTTGAACCCAGCTGCTTCCAAATTAAGTACATGTGCAGGGACCACCGGAGCTGGGGTTACCGTATTCCAGAAGAGTGCTGGACACTGACACCCACATATTGCACTGCGGGAGACTTCTTGTTCTTCCTTTAGAGCCTGAAGGATGATGCCTTGAAAACACGCTGTCCTCTTTGCCCTTTCTTTGTCACCAGAAAGGACAGGCAGCAGTTTGGTGACTTCTCCCTTCGTTATGGAAATGGGACTGATACAGTAATCAGGATGCTACATATGGAGCTTTTTAAATTACTGCTCTTCAGTCTTTTGTTAGCCTTCATTATTCCTGAAGATTTTTTTTTCAAGTCATAAAAATGACATTTTTAATATGCAGAATTAAAAAAAAGGCAATATGAAGAATACGTTTTTGTCAATAAGCTTTTACCTTTTAAACCAGTTATCTTAGTTTCTGCTCTAGGTATTTTAATTGAAGATTAACTACTGTTAAAGAGTATACAAATTTAAGTAGTGTATATTTGGAGTAGTAAAATAGGACTGAATAAAAGGTGTGGGAATAGAGTGGCCTGTCCATTATAATGTTAGATTACAGAGCACAAACTAACCTTCATTAGAAGTCAGCACAGTCGACTCAGAGGTTCTTCTAATGTTAAGACTTTCATTTTTTTGTTCCAGTGAAATTCACTAAAAGTATACTTTGGAGTTGCAAGTTGAGCAGGTTTCATCTGGGTGTTTGTTTTATTTTTGCTGTCTTTTTTTTTTATTAAAATACTGTTAGGTGGAAGACACAATGCATGTAAATACGAAACAAAATCCTAAAAGTAATCACTGTTTCCCACTTCTGATTTACTGCAGAAATGATCTCGATGTGCTCGCTGTCTTTTTGCCCAGTACAGGAACTAGAGCTGGTTTGTTCCTGTCTGCAAACCGATGGTTTTTCTTGCACCAAGAGCAGAGCTCAGGTACCATACGGGTTATCTGTAGTGAGCCATGTTGTGTTTTAAGACATGGAGGCTGATTTGTTTTTCTCGGAAGGAGCTGAAGATGCTGCTTCATACTACCCCCCTGCCTGTCTCTTGGGCAAACTACCTGGTTTCCTTCCAAAGAGTTAGGCTCTTATCTTGCCCATATTATTCCATATTTTTTCCAAAGGATAAAAGAATAGCTGTCCTGAGGACAATCTCATTAAGACTTATTGTTTAAACCTGTTTGGAAGGAATGCACCTGGTAGGTTTTGTAAAGACTCTGATTTTTCTTCCTCCTCAGAATTTTTACTGGAGTTTCAATTTCAGCAGCCTCAGGATTACTGTAAACTTACTGGAGATCCATAGCCTTGATGAACTGCGTGTAGAACACACACTTTTACATGAGTTCCCTCATCATCAGGGATTGCGGGACTATGATATGGAGGATGAGGGAATGCTGCTGCTTCTCTTTTCATCTGTGACGGCTGACATTGCTCAAGGAAAGCAGGGTGGTGGGGTTGGCACATTAACCTGCACTGAGAGGTGCTTCCTCCTGTGGTACCCAATGGCTCTGCGCCGTGCTGCTGGGCACCTACCTCTGCCTTTAAAAGGAGAATGTGACTTAATGCTACAGTGTGCTGCAGACTTCCTCCTCCTCCTCTGTGTCTGCTGGCAAGGAAGGAACCTGGATAAGATAGGACCTCAGGCTTCACTTAACGTGGTGTAATAGTCTCTATGCCGCTAGCTTTGCGCAGGCAAAACGGTTATCGGCTTGGGCTGTGATGCTTTCCCAGTCCTTCCTTTTTCTTGGAATTTTTGGTTTTTTAATTGTTCTTGTTGTTTTCTCCCTCTGCGTAAGGAGGGAGGGTTTGAACCACCGATTTGCCATGATTCTACTGCAAAATCAGTAACAGCTGTTGGAATTGTAAATGGCTTCTTGGTTGCGGTCACAGAACCTGCAGTTGATCAGCTCTGCCCTGAGCAATAAGTGGAGACATCAGGACCACTGAGACTAACTAGAGAGCGAGGGTGGAGGGAATGAAACCCCTGAGGCAGGGGTCTAAACAGAGAACACAGGCACAGATGGGTACTGGGAGGGACGCTGTTTACTTTTATTGGTTGTCTTTTTAGATGCTGTGTTGTGCAAAGCTGACTGGAGCAGTATCATAATGGGAGCTAGGAAGATGATGTAGAAGAGGATTCAAGGAAAATGCTGTTTGTGTGTGAATTTGTTTTATCTTTAATTCTCTCTTCTTCAAAAATCCAGTATTCCAGCAAAACCCAGACATGCTTTGGGTAAGGTCATTCACAAGTCATTTAGGTTGATAGGCTAAACTATGTTTCTGTGTTGTCTTTGAGTCAGCTAGGATGTTGTAAACATTGATATGTTAGTACAAGGCAAATGTTTAATAATTTTTTTGTCAAGAAAAGCAAATCTTGAGAGGCGAGAACTCCTGAAATGGACTGTACTAGAACTGAAACTCAATGAAATCAACAGTCATCACACAAGATGCTGCCTTTGTGGCTTTGGTAATGGGGCTAACTTATTTTTAATTTGTTTGTGTGTTTTGGCTGGTCATGTTATATCTTCTGTAATCTAATTTTCCCCTCCTTCAATGCTGCCTTTTCCTACACTCCCTAGAAACACCAAATTTATTTGTGGGGGTTGGATTTTTTGCAGTCGAAGTCAGTTGGTGTGTTGGAAATGTGCAGTAGCTGGTCAGTGCAGGTCATTGGCCCACCGAGCTGGGTTGGCTGCTTGATGCCCCGAAATACTGCTGTGAACCTCTTCCCTCCTGCTGCTGAATTCTGACCCAGGCAGATCGGCATTGCTAGTGGGAACCTTGTATGTCAGGTTGCTGTAATTAGTTTTATTCCAGCTACCTGGCATCAGGACACAACTTCTGCGTCTGAGCCGTGTGAATTGCCTGTATCTTATTCCTAAACGATATCAGCATGTGGAAATTTTGGAAAGATGAAGTGTCTTTTTTGGGGATGGCTCAAGAAAGCTAATTTTCAGCCTTAAATGTGATCTGCTTTCCGTGGACGTGGACAGAGGCCGTACCTGCATTTTCCGGCACTCCAGTAGGTTTTAGAACAGACTGTGCCCCAGGAAGACTGTAATGAGGAAGGAAACCCAGCCCTTGGGTGCTTGCCTAGAAAAATGGAAGTATCGCCGTGGCATGGCTAGAGGTATTAAGTGCTTAATCTGTGCTAGGTCTGTGTCACTGTATCTCTGCAACTTGTGCTGTCTTGATTAAAGTCTTAGTATGTCTGCCCCTTTCTGTAAACAAATGACGGTTTGACTGCTCAACTCTGTCAGCTTTGGTGTTTATTTGGAGTCTTGAGTACTGTAAAGTAATTATTAGAAACTATTAACTTTGTATTCAAAGGTTTGTTTCTGGTCTTTGTGATTACTGGAAAAAAAAAAGGCATGAAGAAGCTGAACTGGAAGTCTTGGGAGAATCTAAATAAGTTATGCCTTTAAAAATAATGCTGATGTTTATTTGAAATGTCTTTATTTGGAGGATGGGCTGATGACTTTTTGGTTTTTCTGAGATTAATGGTATTGAGGCAGTTTACAGGAAGAATTTCCACTCTGCAAATCTTTCCTCCTTTTCCCAATTTCCAAAATCAGTGGTTAATTCACTTCTATAAGAATGTTTTAAAATAGCAGTAGTTAAATAATACAATGAATCAGTTAAGGCTCAGTGGTGCTCAACCAGCATGTGCCAAATGGGGAAAAGCATAGTGTCTTAATTAAAAGAAATGCAGCAAACTTAGTTATTGCAAAGTGTTTTTTTGCACTGCTAGAGGATTTGTGGGTGACTAAGAAATGTATAGACTTGAGTTTTTTACTTTTTAAATAAAAACCAGATACATGTTTTCATCCATTGCTGGCTTGTTCACTCAATTTACTTGGATGGAATTTTTCAACGTTTAAAACAAATTAAAATTCATTCCTGCTTAAAGGCAGAAGCTTTCATAGATACAGCAGTTAAGACTTCTAACTGGTTGCATGCATAAAGACTGGTTTGGATATGTAAATTTTGTACTTGCTCCCTTAAAAAAATTCAGATAAAAGTTTTAATAGATGGGCTACAGTAATCATTACCTGTTGTAATTATTATGTTCGACCAACTGCCTATTTTAGCGTTGCTTTGTCCCTCTCTACTGTTTCCTGCAAAAGCAGCAGTTAGTTTGTAGGGCAGACGTGAAGAAAACCCGATGCTATTGCAGAGGGCAACGACACGGTTTATTAAGCCGTTTTGTGCCGCCTTTGACACAGTCGGCGATTTCTTGGTAGTTGTTGAGAGAGGTTTTTCAGTTTGACTGTAGTGACCCACGTGTGTTCTTACACTCTCAGGTTCTGGTGCTTCTGTGCTTGTGCAGTGTGAGCCTGCTCAGGATGGGGAGGCGGCGTTTCACCCAGGGTGCACAGATTAAGATCAGCATTGTTTTACTCTATGGTAAATGCGGCATGTGAATTTCTTTTAAATGTGCTAATTACTGTAGCCAGTTGATTGCTGGTACAGCAAAGCAAGCTTTTTCACAAGTGTTTTGTACATGTAGCAGGCTTTATCGTGAGATTTTGATTTGAGCTTTCCTGAAATTTGCTTTAAAGATGTCACTTGGGGAAGGTAGGAGAGCAGAGGATGTCAACAGAAAATAACAATTGTTCCAGATGAAAATGTATGTTCTTTTTAAAAATACATTATTTCATGGGTGTTGCAAATTGTTTGATGCAGTTCAGGATGCATTTAGGAAGCTCGTTTATCTGCTGCTGTAGGACCCATGCACCCAGTGACTGTAGCACAGCTCTGGGCACTGAGGTGGTGTCCACAGCAGTGCCAGCCCTGGCTTCCTTGTTTCTTCTCCAGGCTTTCTTTGCAGACAAAAAGGGGGAGCAAAGTGAGGGCTTTGTAGCTATATGCATGCATGTGTATTGCTGAGAACTAAAGAAGTTGTATTGGAACGTAAAATTGTTCAGTTGGAGGGAAAAAAACAAAAGTAAAGTACTAGACAAGTTGGGAAGCGAAGCAAGAATATGCGTTTTTGAATGTTTCTTGCAAAGGCTGATTTGTACCATAATGGGCTTTTACTGGAAGTTGTGTTTATTTTTTGCAGATGGAATTTTTAAGAACACTGGAATTGTGGAGGGTGAGTTTTGTTCCATGGGCCAGATAATTAACGTTCGATGCTTAAGCACACTGAGCATCCTGTAACTATAACTGGAAAAAACAGTGCCTGCAAAACCAAACCAAACCGGTCTTGTCCCTTGGGTGGCCTCTTCTGTACTTTTTATGGCATGACCCTTGCTTTTCTCCTGCAGCCTGCCTCCCGTTTGACTGAGATCCACCTGTGAATGGCATTTCAGTCTGGGAACCTCACCCAGGAGCACATAGGCCATGAAGCTGCTGCATTTGTAGGTGTTCACGTGCTCCACTGCAATCTTCACCGATTTCAGTGTGTACTGTTGGTCTTGGCAGATTGTGAAATACATTGGGAGGGAAAGAAAGGCACTGTGGAACCATAAACCTGAAGAGCCATTTTAGGGAAAAAGTATATGAATAATAAAGGAAGAATAACTGGCAAACATTTGAATTTGTTTTGGTAAAACAAAATTACACGAATTTCTAGCTGCTTTTTTATTTTTTGAAAGCCACAGAGAAGGAATTTATAAGGTTATTAAAAGACTTAAAAACTTCATAGTAGCCCAACATTCTCATACTGTGTCTTGTCTTCCACCTCCCACAACATTTTATTTCCCTTGTAATAATTAGTTTGAACTTTCATCTGTTTCTGTGGATCAAGTAATTTTCATACAACTTCAGGATTTTTTTATATGCTTTAAATCTTTCTTCTAAATAATGTTTTTTTCATAACAAAAAAAAAGCCATGAATACATTATAATTTCAATTTTCATGGTGTGTGAAAGATTTCTGTACTAGGTCTTTATTGTTTTTGAAGAATTCATCACCCTAGTTAAGAAGCTTAATATAAATTAAAGAAGGTATTAAGGAACATTAAGACATCAAAATGTGGAGCGTTCTTTTCCTTTCGATTGCTCCAAATGCAAACAAGTTGAATAAAATGCAATCAAAGGGCCTGTTTGGAGAACATTGAGTGGCTTTACAGCTGTGCTGTAGAGAACCTCTGGTAAGAGCATAATTCAAATAAAAAGGCCTTTCTTTCCTCCTCCTAATTCTCTTTGTTGTGGTGACAACAGAGTACAAGCCCGATAAAAATTTAATCACCTTATCTTTTTAAGGCAAATTGCATATTTGTTTACACACAATATACATAACATAAAAAAGAAAAAGCTGCTATCCAATCCCCCTCCCCCTTCTAATCGCATTAAAGGCCCTTGCCTAGAAGTTTTTTAAAAAAAAAAATTAAATGTTTTATTCTTTATTCTGAAGTCCCATTGTTCAGGATTGCTTTATAAAGGCAGCCCAGGGGAAGATGAATATCGCCAAACTTAAACTCTGGACCAGCACTGAGCAGCAGATGCCTGGGATACATCAGCGGAGTTGGTCCAGCTTAACTGCCTTCTGTGGTGCCTACTCCACATCAAGAGGTGCAGGCGAGATGGGAGGATTACAGACAGGCCTGCGGATCGAGCACTTTGATTTGAAGCCGCTTTGTAATGAATTGCCTTTGATTGTGTGTCAGATCTGCCAACCTGAACTTTCCCGCATTGTAGGCGTTTCTGAAAGGCTGCTTTGGGAGAGATTGTGCATTGGTACTGGTTTTGTTGTTGTCTTATCACTAGGCTGATGAAATTTTAGTCCCTTGTGTTGGATTCAAAACACGCTTTGAGTTGTTTCTGCTCACCTTAGCGCGCAAAACATAAGCATTGTTCGTTTTGTTTATTTACTGTTTTATAGGTACTTGGATACCAACAAAAACTCAATTGAAAGTGTCTTCTGGCCCGTTGTTGAGTGGATGTGGCCCGAGAACTCCCTTGCTGGATATAATTTTAGTCCCAATGGGATATTCTACAGGTTTTCAAATTATCAAAGATCCTGTGCTTAGTGGATCCTTGATCTGTTTCTTCATATCTTTGGGACATTTTTATGATTTTTTGTCCCTCACGATTTGAGGATTTAATCAGCAAGGACCACCACCACAGGAAAATGTGTAAAAGGCTGTCCGGTACAGCAGTCATCGTAGTCTCTCTCAAATTTTACTCATCGTGTCGATGTCTGCATGTTTTCTTCACCCCCTTCCTGGCAGAGTACTTCTTAGAGGTCCACTGACAATAACTGTGATTTTAAGACACTATTCTGTCTTTGACCGTTTTGAATGGTCTTGGATGTTTCACGCTGACCTGCCTGTAGTTTTTCTATTGTTGTATTGTAACAAGAGCCTGTCTACATTCCCAGGCTTCCAACTACGTTGCATGTATTTGTATTAATAATTTGATGTCCTTATTAGTTCCATTGTTTTTTTCACAGTTGCTCCTGTGGTGTGCTGGGCGTTTTCCACACACTCAGTTTTTGCTTCAGGGAGCTCGAAGCACATGCAGGTCAAAAGTACAGCAGTGGCCATCAAGTTAAAACAGAGTTTAGGAGTAATTGCTGGCATGATACGTCAGCTGGCATGACTGCAGCCTTGCTGTTGCACTGCAGGCACATACAAGCTCCAGCAGAAATTAATTTGAAAATCCTTTCCTGTAGGCTAATGGGACAATGTTGGATTTGGGGACAAAACGATTACCCTCATGCTTGTCTTGTAGTTCTGCAAGCTGATCCATTGTATTGTGTTTACACTTAGTTTATGTCGCCTCATCCTAGTAGTAATCATGGTGCACTGGAGTTGCACATGTAACGTGTATTAAAGATTGTCTCTGGCCTATGGAAATAAAAAACTGTGTAGAGCATACAAGTCACAGCTGTGTTCCAGGAGTGCAAAGTATAAAGTTGCCTTCTTTAGGAGAGCTGCCCGAGGAGGGCTTAGCCAACAAATGCTTGTGGCACAAACGTAACTGCACCTGAAATATATGTTGGATATAAAAAAAGGTCAGGTTTGGTGCTCTCAACATATTTATGCTGCAGTAAGGCCAACTAGCCAACAAATGAAGATCTCAAGTGTGTCCCTTCATTTCAGAGCTGTTATTAGGGGGCTGAAGGGTATGTCGGGTTAGGGAGCATTTTGGAAAACCCACTGCGCAAACTGCAAATACCCTTCTAAAGTGTGTGCAGGTTTGTGTAGCCTGCCTAAATAAAGAGAGAGTTGCAGAGCAATGGTATGACACACAGTGGGGATTTGTCAAGTGCAAAGCCATGTCCTGCTACATGGCTTCAGGTGTCAGTGGTCCATTTTCATCTGGTGTTCAATTAGTATATCTTATTTTTGCCAAAATGAAAATTTGGATAATGTATCCTGATTGTGCTGCTGGAAATTGAGAAATGTAAAAGTGGATGAGTGGCGCACTCAGAATGCCATGGGGTATGCTGGCTGTCCTCGGTGTAGGTGACAAGTTTAGGACTAAGAGAGGAGCGGAAGGGGCAGGCAAGGCGTGTGTAGGCAGGTATGGCATCGATAC
Organism: Nycticryphes semicollaris; assembly: GCA_013400055.1. Taxonomy (NCBI): domain Eukaryota; kingdom Metazoa; phylum Chordata; class Aves; order Charadriiformes; family Rostratulidae; genus Nycticryphes; species Nycticryphes semicollaris. Next base: position 263,647 of record VXBJ01000760.1, on the reverse strand, counting down.
CCATTCAGCAGCCGATCGATATGGTGCGGTCCTGGAGCCTGTGCTCCATTTAGCAATACAAAAAATATCAGACTGAAAAATCAAGACGCTGACTTCATGCACAGGGTATGGCAGACTAATTAAAGGGGGAAAAAAAATGTGTACCGATTGAGCCTGTAAAACTCTTCCTGACCTTGAGAAAACTCCCGGAGAGCTGTGGGAAACTCCAGTCTGTCCCCTCTGAACTTTTTTGTGTTGTTGTTTAAATATAGTAACTGCTTTTTTAATTAAAAAGAAAAATTAGATGGCATTTCAAATTGTGTCCATGGTGCCTTGGGGACCTATTACAGTACAAATTACCCCATACTATTTAGTGAGGTCTTGTTTACTATTGTGTGAAGCGAGGGTTACCAGTGTAAGGATGTAGGACAAGAAGGGCCCTTCTTTGAAAGTCTGGCTCTGCACATGAAAGTGACGCCAGCAATTGGAAGCAATTTGTGGAATTGTTTGATTATATTAATTATGGCACCAGCAAACAGTGCTTGGGAAACAGTTTTGTTTTCTTGCATTCTTTCTTGATTGCTTGCAGCAAAAGCCAAGATACAAAATGTGCCTTTAAGGACTGCCGGAGAGTGCAGCTCAAGCCATTGTGTAGAATTGGCACTGAGCTTGAAAGGGTTGTGTCCGGCTTGATGTGAGAGTTCCAAATACAGCTCCGGCCTGAACTTCACCTAGGTCAGCCCCTTGAATTAAAACAGCTTCTGTCTTCCTCATTAAGGAAGATTAGCTTGTTCCCTGCGAAGCAAGAGCCCATAATGAAATCCATGTTATTTCCAGTAGTGCTACCTCCTATAATAAAGTCTTTCAGTCCAAAAGCTTGTATAAACTTAACAAATTGATACACAAGACTCAATTCAGTTCACCATTGAACTGCAGCCTTCTCTGATGTGGTACAGGGCAGCTGTTCATCAATTTATGGGAAAATGTTTTAGTAGTTAAGGATTTCCAAACAGTCTACCAAGCTGGGACAGTGGGAATTACTCTGCTGATGCAGGCTGGCTGTCACAGCAGCATTTGGTCAGGACATGGAGCAGTGCGTTTCTCATCAAAGTGGCTGTAAGACCTTTTTTCTTTTCCTGGTCTCTGTCATCAGACAATGAGTTATGGGTATTTTGCATAGATCACAAGTGCCACACTAAAGCATTAGTGTAATTCTCATTTGGAAGGAAGGAGTCTACTTTCCAGTGTCCTTGGTGGTTGATTGCTCTCCCTGGCCAACTTCACACTGTAGTCCTATTAATATTCACAAGCCGGGTAAGGTGATAATAGCAGATCTTGTACCAGCCAGAAGAGAAAAATGAATCTACTCTAGAGTTTGAAACTCCAGCAGAATATTTGAGAGGGCTGACAAGAGATGTGGGAAAAGGTGGTGTGAATTCAAAATAGAATTACTGGAGAATTGTGAAGGGATTTACATAAGTAAAATTCATTGCCTGGTCTGTGAAAGTAATTGAAGCTCAAATCCTGAGCTCCTGAGAGTAGCAAGAAAAGGAGTATCCCTTGTTTCTTGAGTGAATCTCTGGTCAACTATTACATCGGAATTGTCTGGGTAATCATATTACGCTTGTTATCACGGTGATGAACACCTAGGAGCAGTGTAGATTGGCTCCTGTAGGAGCACCGTGCTTAAATCTTTTGGCTAGAAAGGTTGGTAGGTGTTGACACCTTGACCCTGATGTCAGGTAGGGAATTCCTTCCAGATCCCAGGGTCCAGGGGACAGGACACAGTTTTCATCCCTGCCCTTTCTGAAGCACCGTATATGAGACGCAGATGGGATGCCAAGTTAGACTAGCAGTCTCTTGATGACCAGTCATCTGGTCTTCTACTTGTGGTGTGACAAATCTGATGTTCATATTACAGCATTTATGGGCGGAGTAATGTAGTACTTTTGGTTTTGGAAGGCTTACAATGTTCTTTTTCCTGATCAGCTTGGGATGTTTCTGCTTGGATATTGAAGGAGAAAAATGACTGCCTTAGCATGAATAAAAATGAAAAGGCAGGTTTTTAGATATCTTTAGAGAAGGAGAGTTATCTTTAGCAGAGGAGAAGAGCAGTAGAGTTGCTACCCTAGTAGCAACTACGTAGTTGGGTAACTAGACATCTACCCTAGTTAGGGTAGCAACAGGAGTAATGAGTAGAGTTCAAGCAACAGGATGTTACATTCGCTGTTATTCTTGCCCTTTCTGGCTGTAGAAATGTCTGCAGCAGGTGGGGCTGGGCAAAGTGATCCTCTAATTTTTTGCACCCTTCTGCTTTTTGTTTTAATCAAAACTTCAGAATGTTACTTCAGGGATAGTTGTGTGAGCTCGTCATGTTTTTAGGACACAGATAACTTTTTTTTGTAGAACTGCTGATGTGTTTTGGGACAAGTTGGAGAACAGTTGTGTGCTTGCTAGTGCATCGTGGGACTCTGAGAGCCAACACTTGTACCACCGACATTTCTCTTAATTTTGCTGGAAACCAATGTTAGATTAACTGGTTTTGGTTTAAGATTGATCAGAGTCTGAAACAGTTAAGAGTGCTGTATTTGATCTTTGTACCCCTCTTTGAACACAGGTAAATAGATTTTTTTGAAGTCTGTGCCCTAAGTTAATATATTTTACATCTTGGATGAATACGTATAGCTGTTGCAAGAAAAAAATCTAATTAGTTTTATAATTATATTGTATTAAAATACTGAATTCTAGAGCAGTGCAGTACTAGTGAAAAGTTTTTCTTTCCTTGCAGTGGTCAGTCATTGCAGTAAGCAGGGGGAGAGAGTGGTCTTTGATCGCTGCTAAGCGCAGCCCCTCTGCAGCAGGCTGTGGTGTGGATGTCTCCATCTAGGGCTCCAATTATTTCTGATTTTCAGCTCAACCAGCCTTGGTACTCTCAGTTAACACAGGAGGCTTGATGCAGGCACACACTCCTTAACTGCGTAACGAGGGTTCAGGTTCTGAGGGTTCAATTTAAGGAAATCCTGAAATTGTGAAAAACAGCTGTTACAAATAATCCATTGTGAGTGAGGATTATCCCCAACCCTTTGCCTCTTCCAAGTTTTTTGCTCTTTTTTTTCCTTCACTCAGGAAGAAAGAAAAATGCCTGCCTGTCATATTAAAAGGCTATCTTTGCCTCGGATAACAATTATTTCCAACATCGAATATGCTATGTTAACTTGGTCTGTGATGTTCAGTCAATTTTTAGCATTTGAATGTTGACAGAAAGCAAGAAATTGCAGGTAGTTGAGTCTTCTACCTGCAGCGATCAAAGGAAGTGAATAGAATGTTTTGTTTACAGAAAGGAGAAACAAAGTTCAGTTTCCCACTGAATCTCTGCTCCCAAACTCCTGAATGGAATGGGAGGTTTGGAGATAGTATCAGCAGGTCAAGAATAGTCTAGAAATTTCTTAGTATTGAGTGCAAAAAGGAATGTTTTCTATTCCAGTGAGAGCTACTGGCGTAGCCTCAATATGTTTTTTCCTAATGTGGTGGTACGAACCCAGGGCCAGCGCTTTCCCAGTAAACCATGGCAAGTACCATTAAAGGTAGCTCATTTATTACGTATTTTTTTTTCTATTGAAAGTTTAGTTTTGACCTGAAAGCAAAGTTCTCATGAATCAGGAGACTTGAAATCTTTTAAGGTGATTTTTTTTCCCTGTTACAGTTCTTAATGCTGTAAGAAAACTGTAATCATCCATACAAATGCCTTCATGTTCATTGGTGCTAGCTGGGGTAGTCTGTAGTTAGCAGAAGCCTCGGCTCTGCTCTGCTCTGCTCTTCTCTGCTCTGCTCTTCTCGCAAGTGTGCATATGAGAAGGGAGTTGTTGAAGTTCAGCAAAATAAATTATTCTCCTTGGCTGTGCTGGGGAACATGCCCTGCACCTATATTATTACACCTGTTTTCAATGATGTGTTTATCAGTTGCTTAAAAATTACTCCTGTCTCTGGCTGGACTGCAAGGAGATACTACATTATCTTGCTTCTCATCTAAAAAGTGTCTGGTGTTCCATCTTTAAAATCTTCCTATTCAAACACTATGTTTCATTAGCTTTGAAGGAGGCAGGACTATTCCTAAATATTGAAGATCTCTGTGGAAATAGAAATATGGAGGTTGGAAATCTGAAAAATAAAATTGGAAAAGGAAAGAGGTATAAAACTCCTGATGAGCAGAATAGCAGGTGGAATTGGGAGTCAAGGAAGGAGCTGGACTTTAGGAGAGAGAGCAGAGACCACCCTTGGTGACTTTTTCAGGGAGCAGAAGACTAATAAGCAATGGGGAAAAGGAGATCACAGTGGTAACAGAGGATGTTGATAGGAATGACAATATTAAGTGAAGGAGGATGTGAAGTGGGGAAGTTCTGTAAAAGGTAAGGCAGAATCCAAGCTTACAGCAACAGTTGAAACAAAAATGTTTAATTGGGGGGGGGAAAGCAGAGCAGTGCTCCTTCATCTGCTGTTGGAATAGCAAAAGGAATGAGAAGAGCCGATATTGTATGAGTTTTGTCCTCCTTCCAGCTGAAGTAGTAGTAAAAGCACAAGTAAACTGCGCTGGTTACGGACATCTCGATGCTTTGTGTGTGTTGTGATTTGTCTGCTGGTGGCACTCCTCGGTGCTCGGGTACCGAGACTGTCCCTGGACATGGCTCAGCGGCGGGTGTTTGCTCAGTCCCTGGTACAGACAGAAAATGAAATGTTACAGAAACATGTAGATATGAGTGGGGAGCAAAATTTATTTCCTATGTTTTTATTATTTTTATATTTATACACAGGAAGGGGTCTGGTGTGCTACAACATGAAGTTTTGCAGATTTCTCTGCAAATTTCTTGCATGAGTAGTTGTAAAATTCCAGGCTGCAGTGCATTTTACTACATAAGATACTGCAAATCACCAAGAAGCTAGTTTTTATTTGTGAAAATTTATCCTTAATTTTTTGCATGTGAAACTGTTCTTAGACTTGGAAAATATTGTTTTCCTGATGTGAGGTATCACTTTTCTTTGAATTTGAAAATTGACTCTTTTTTTTTTTGATTTATAAATGATTCATTTTGCATTAAATCAGAGACCATACTGAGACAAAGGATATTATGTTGAAAATCTGTATTCTTATTTCTTAATAATTAATAATAGTTGAAACAGAAAGAACGAACTGCACTAAACTATTTTACAACCAGGTTTTTCATACCTAAACTGGGTTAGTTGATGCTTCGAGTTTGTTTTACATGAGACCTGTCTGGGTATTTCTTGTTACAGTTACGATGGGTGGGAATGAATTTGCTAAGCTTTCAGATATCTTATGCGCCTCTAAGGACTGCCTATTAATAATATTAATATATAGGTATTTCCCACTGTTGTATGCAAGGCATTTCTTAGAACTTTGAAGCTAAAGTCTTTTTTTAAACACATGGACCTTTTCAATTTAATCCATTAGCAACTTGGCAAAATAAAGTAATTGTCCAACAGAGGAAGAAAAAAAAAATCTATTAACATTTGCTACAAATCCGAGTAGTACAGGCGGCACTTAATTAATGGAACAGATTTTTCACTATGTATTCAAGCTAACGTAGCTATTGTTCAGGAGAGATTAGACCCTTAATGTAAGTAAGTTAAACTAGACCTCCATCTAAAAATATCCGTCATTTCAGCTATTAAAGGTCTGATGTCTTCTTCGGTGACAGATATATTTCCCTTCATTTCCTTGGTTTTGTAAAATGTAAAGTATGCATTGTGTGTAACGCGAGAAATCCGCGGAGGTAGATGAAACCCCGATTGTGCCTCCCCGCCTGTCTCCCCCCGCCTGCTCCTTTGTGCTGCTCCCTATCACGGAGCCTCTTCGGCCCTTAGACCTCCTGGCACCAGCGCAGAAAAACAGAAAATGCCATTTGTTAGGGTACGATGCCAGCCACCTAATCTGTTTGCAGAATGAGGGCCGTGGGATCTGATTAGGTAATTTAGATACCTTGTGAATTTAATAATACCTGAGCTGCCTTTGGCTGTCAGCCCTTCATTTCACTGGTAGGAACTACCACGTTCTTCCATTTCTTCTGCAAACTTCTTACCCATAGTACTGTGTTTGAATCCAAAAAGGTGTTACAGGCTGCAGGTGAGGTATATCTCTACTTCTTCATATGTGAAAGTTGGCGATAGGGTGGAGGAGATGAGATTACAGGGGAAAACATATTTAAAACTGAGCCCAGTTCCATGTACAGTGTATCCTTTTCTCTTGAAAATTTTCAAAGCACGAGATCTTTTCGTTTAAACACCTCAGATGATGTGCCTGGTTTCAGATGCCTTGGGGCAGTCCGAGTGCTCACTGAATAAGCTCTGTCAGGTTTTGAAGCTCGGTTTATCCAACGTGACTGTTCCATCCCTGTGGCCGGGAGTTCCCCGGGGTTGCTGCTCCGGGGGCAGCGGCTGCTCTGCCCCAGAGGCATCACTGCCTGCCGGCCAGGGCTGGCTGGAGCAGCCTGGGCACCTTGCTTCCCATACCCACCAGCGAAAATTTTTGGCTGCAGTTTTAATGCCACATCTCCTCCCTTCCTCTCTCCTTTCCGCCAATTAGCATTTTGGGGGAAATTAGTCTCGCGCAGCCTACTAACACAAATAGAAGCGTTTTAGGATTTGTTTGCTTTAATTAATTCAAAGTGTGTCTTTCTGAGAGGATTTAGTTAAACATCTTTCTTAAACAGTAATGTGCCAGCAACAGCAACGTTAGTAATAGTGATAAGGCCCAGAAAGGGAAACCAACTAGAAAGCAAAATGACATGTTTCTTTGTCCAAAAAATAAATGGTCTTCCCAGGAAAGCGGAGGCAACTCTGTTCAGGGACACTTAGAATTAGTTTGGTCAAAACAGTAGAAAAAATAGAATCTGAAATAAATTCTGCAAAGCTAGAGAGAGGGTCTGCCTGAAGTCACTCTTCTTGCTGTTTTTATTTTGTTTTCCTCTTTATTGACTGTTGCTTTTTTTTTCCTTGCAGCATCCAAAATGTTCCTGCAGCTTTCCAAATAGGAAATAAGTTGCTTTTCATGTAACGATAAATTATTTTTCATAATGAAGATGGAGTGATTGTAAGGCTAATGATATTAATAGGATTTATATGAAAGCATCTAATTAAAAAATCGAAACAACTGCATCAAACATGACTGTACAATGTAATAAGAGCATATAAATATGTAGTCTGGCCACACCATATTATCTAGTTTGATTAATTGAACCTTACACGTGCAAAGATAGTCATTATTAGACTTCTCAACCATCAAGGAAAAACAGTCTCAATTATTGTTATTGCCTTTTTTTGTATTCTGCCATCTGTAAAGAGAAAACAGCTGCTGCTGTGACTGTGAAATACAAGATCGTGCAGAGTACACAGAGCTGATTCTGTTTGCTGCTGGACTTCTGCAGCCTTAGTGTAGACCGTAATTTAGTTTGTCATACACAAAATGTGTTGCTTTTCTCTTCCTTTGTGCTTGTGTTTTTTTTTTTTTTTCAAAGAAGCAGGACCCCTCAGTCTGCAAAAGCCTCCCTGTGGGGCCTTAGGGCTGTTTCATGCCCCCTGGTTAGGAAACGGCAAATGGGCACTTCCCTGGTTTTCCTTCAGTAATTCCTCACGCCTTCCTTTCCCTTCCCTTTGCCCTGTGGTGGGGACACCGCCTGGAACAATTCACTACCTGACACGGCAGGAGGGGACGGTGGGCTCTGGTGCCGTGTCCCCTCTAGATGTGTCTGTGCGGGAGCAAATCACCTGTGGTTGTAGACCGCCTGTCTCCAGCAAATCATAAGCATCTCAATCTTTTTGTCAGGCTGTGATATGAGAATCCGCATCTGAATTTCAATATGGGGGGAGAGGAGCTGATTAAGTGTTTGAGATAAGGTTATGTGACACCACAGGTTAAAAATACCTGAACTGAATTTGGCCAAATGCCTGAGAACCACATTGCAGCGTGTCCGGGTGGCGCTGAATAAGCTTCCGAGGAGTTTGCTGTCTTCAGCTTTAAGAAAGCAATTCTTTAGCAGTGGTCTTTTAGGAGCTACATCTCTCTTGTTTTACAGCATTTCTTTGGTCTTTGCTATCTTGCGTTTCTTATCTGAAATGTCACCAATGTGTCGAGTTAAAAGAAAATATAAAAGTGTAATAAACCGTAGCCATTTAGGAAGAAAACGACAAGGATTTTTGTTTGGCACAAGTGACTGGAGAAAGACTTAAATCAGATCCCCAGAATCCTGCACAAGTGAATGCTAATTCCCCTAAAAAGTGACAGTTGAAATCCTTAACAAATACTGTTTTAGCCAAAAAACCCCCAACCAAACAAACTTCCCCTCCCTCTCCCCCCAAAAAAACTGTGTAATTTGTTAAAAACTAAATGGGGTTCTGTGAGGTCTGGAAAACAGACTAAAGATATTCAAAAGCCTTCTACTTCTTTGCACTCTATATAATTTTAATATTTTACCAGTCGTTGTTTTTCATTCTTTACTTAAATTTTTATAAATATTCTTAGTGAGGAGAAGAAACTTTGGGAGATACGTATAAATGATAGGAAAGGTCTGCTGAGTAAAGGGCCTAGACCAGGCAAGTTGGTCAGGCTTGTTTCAATTTTTGTCTGTAGTTCGCACTTTAAAGGCTGTAGAAGGATACAGCCTGGACACTGCACTGGCTTTGGGGCATCACTTCTGCAAACACTGTTTGAAGGCAGAAAAGTGACTTTACTAATGCGTCTGATTTTTTTTTATTTTCTTTGGTTGATTTCAGAAGTAAACTTGCAAGTTCATTTTTTCCCCAGTTATACTGAAATGTGACATTGGGCACCTTTGTCATGCATGTTCTTGTGTTTTACAGATGGGCTGAAGCCAGATACCAAGATGCTTCTTACTGTTGCCTCCAAGAAAAAATCTAAGGCGGGGAAGGGGGATGCAACCAAAGAGGACGAAAGCGGCAAGAATGATTCAGCTCAACCTGTTACCATCTCTCTTCTCTTTAAGAGATATGTCTTTGACACACAGAAGAAAATGATTCAGTCCTGAGAAAGTGAGAGGCCTCTGATTGCGCCTGAAAGGCCAGACTCTGAAACGAATTCAGGTGGACTGTTTCTTGTCTGAACACATTAGACCTGCTCCTTCCTCACAAGCAGAGCCTGGAAGCTCCTGCTGACTGTGTGCCCCTTTCCAAAATCTTCCAAAGTCTGGTTTTGTTCCGTTAGAATCTGCTGATGTTGTTGTCTTTGCAATGCGCATCTTTACGGCCTCTCAGAGAATGTCACCTGCCAGATGAGCACACTTGGAGTGTGTTCCAATAGTGGTGTTTTTCTGGGTAACTATTTTGAAGTTTCTCTTGATTTAAAAGTTTGCCACCCGTATTAATCTAAATCTAGTCAAGATGTGAATTTCATGCGACTCACAAAGTGAAGCTGATTAGTCTGGGTTTACTTCCCCGAGCAAAGTGGGGGACAGAAAGCACATGATCTAATAGGTAAAACCTAAAATGGATGTTTCACATTCCTTCAGCTGCAACTATGTAAGATGCTATCTGGGAGATGGTATGGATCTTTTTTATAAATAAGATTTATATCTAGAAATGTTTTTCATATTAAACATAATGATGCGTGTAACTGAGAGTCTTAATTGTTCTGTTTGCCGTTCCAAAGGTTCAGAACCGATCCTCAGTGACATTTTATGTAGCTTTTCTGAATTTCCTGCCTGTTCCAGAATTGTTTTTTTTTTTTGTAACCTAAATGTCTTTTGTGTGTGAAAGAGAAAGTTGCCTCTGGAAATAGTCAAGGGCTTTATTTCATTAAAATAATGATAGAAGATTGCAGCATAAGCCTTGGAAAATGAGTATCTCCAAGATGCTTTAGAAACCATTAGTTGTTTAATAGGGATTTCATGGCTGCTTTAGTTCTTCCTCTCAGTTTCATGTCCTGGGCACATAAAAAGGAGAACACTGGTAAGTAATATCCCTTCTTTGTTATTTACAAAGCATAGGGCACCTTAACATGAAAACTAATAATAATTCCACGGGTATGAAAGCTGCATTCTGGAACAGAAATTGGACTCGGGTTTGGCAACATGGAAAACATTAGTTTTCTACCTTTTGAACAAAAAGGGTACTTCTGCTTGTTGATGTTAAATAGCATCCTGTGACCTCTTTGCTGAAGCCATAGAAGATGACCACGTGTGTAATGTCAGTGCAGCAGCTGCACATTGGAAGTATATAACTGTAATAGATTTCTACATCCATTCTTACTAATCACATAATTACTCAAAGTGTTATTAATCAAAAATCCATTGATGGGTGTGAGTCCATCATGCTCACATGATCCTAGTTTTTTCAGTCTTTTTTTTCCTTTTAATTTCCAGGTAACCAAAGTGGATACAAATGGCAAAAATATCAGCTATTGAGAGGATATTTACAGCTGGACAGTCATGAGAGAGGGTAATTCTGGTGTCTAAACTAGGTTTTTGGTGCCCCTTTAAATCAGAACAGAATTAGTGCTTTGTGGAATAATCCCAAACGGTTTCTGCTGAGTGAGTCCCAGCAAAGCTTTAGTACATCCCTTAAGATTATGGGGTGTGCTTTCAGCGTGATCCCAGAGGAATTAGGCAGGCAACTTCAGCTATGGCTTAATGTGACTTGTGCTGCCAGCCTTGCTGCAAAACGTATCCTTCTATAATGAAAAAAATGCATTTCACACCCATGTCACCTCTCCTTCCCCACTTCTCTCCTCTTCCCAGACACCCCCAAAGGCAGTCTCTGGAAAGAATATTTGCTATTTTTCTTTTAAACCTTATCAAATCCGGTTTTGTATCCTGCACTGTTACCTCTGCTTAAGATGCTGCGGCGATGGAAGCTAGAGAAACAGATGACATAGAAGGAATGCCATTGTTACTCTCCCAAGTTAGTCGAAGAGTTACTGGTATAAAAAACCCCTTCTCATTAAAAAAATAATCAAAAGTGAATTAATAAGGAAATTATGTTTTTATCTGTATAGTTCTAATGTCCTTGCCAAATTTTAAATGGGTCACTCAATTCTGCCAACCCTGCCTGATGTTTTGGAAAGAAAAGGGCAGTCACTAGGAGAGGTGTCCTGCTGTGGACACTGTTGGCTGCTCCAGAGTTGTTAGCCTTGCGCTTACAGGTTTTTGTCTTTCTCATTTCTAAGGCATTTTGAATAGTTCTGGAGAGGAGGCTGTCAGTGTAAATGGTGGTGTGTATATTTACACAGCACTTATCTGATTAATGTGTTCCCCTCTACACTGTGGATAGTCCATAGCAGGATCAGTGAGTCAGTTGGAACTTAATCCGTTCGAAAACTCATTAGTCCTGAATACTTATTTTGCAGCCTTCTGCTTGGCTGAAAGGTCTTCTACTGCTGAAGATCCCATGGTTTATTTGCTTGGGGTACTCCAAGGGAGGGAGCAGCAACAGCTTCCAGAGTTGGACCTCCATCCTTTTCTCATCCAGTCTGCTGTAATACACTTTTAAAAAAATCTTTCTCCTCCATCTTCCATCTCATTTCCAGACTAGTGTACTAACTCAGGATCTTTCTGCCGTCCTCTCAGTCCCAAACCTAACCCTTCTCCTCAGTGCTCCTATTTCTCATCTTCACTCGCTGCTTCTCCTTCTTCTGGCTCTGCTCTTGCCTCTGGAGAAAAAGGTGTAAATCTGGGTGCTGCCAGGGCTCCCACAGCTGGTACTGGGAGCCCAGCACGGTGGAGGGGAAGGCTCTTGCCCTGCAGCTTATGCCAACTCCAGCTTGTGGTGAGTAACTGCCTGTGTTCAGGCATATAAGCTGTCACTTGGGCAGAGGTTTCATGGACAGCCACTGGTGACCCAGTGTGTGCCATACCTCATGTGAATCCCTTCACCCACCACCGTATCCTGTCCTTGTGCTTTGTAATCCTCTACATAAAGCCCCATCCTTTTATTTTGCTCCCCTAGCAGAGGTCTGTGTTAGGACAGAGACAGCTGGAGAGATATCTGTTGAAGACTGGGGTTTGGTTTTGTGTTGGTTTTTTTTTTTCCCTGATTTTTAATTCCAAAAGGAGAATTTAAGTGTGCTGGAGAACTTTGATTATAATGTGCTATTACTGCAGATCTCTGGCTGCTGTCCTGAGGCTGTTGGATACACATTCGAAAAAGGGTGAAATGGTGGAACAAAATGATTATGGGAAAATCAAAGCTTTTAAAGACATTTGTAGGATGAACAGATGTTCAAACATTCTTTTATTTGGTTTCCAGACAGACGTAGAGACTTTCCTTTCATCCTCGTAATCAGTGCATTATGCTGTAATTTGTAAAAATGGCATTAAAAAAATATTAACAGGGTCATATTGTGATCTACTGACTCTGTGTCATTAAGCCGTGAAGTTAAGAACGGCAACAGGGAACAGGGGTTAAATGTTGCAGAATGTACTGTACCAGCATATATTGTCAGGCTGTGTTATAATGAATCCAAAATGGAATAAAGATGTAAGGAGGTTTTTTTTGGTTTTGTTTTGGGTTGGTTTTTTTTTTTTTTAATACTGCTAAGGTTGCCAGTGTTGCAAAACTAGAAATTATTATGGCAGTGCAGATGTTCAGTGAGTAATACATGTTTAGGGTTGTGGGGAGAGGAACAGTGAGGGAAAAAAAAAGCTTTGTTTTTTCAAGGCTGTTTTCTGCTTTTCCTTGGAATTTATTTTGGGACTGCAGTCTGGCTTGTAATCCTGCCAGAGGTCTTGAGCCGTGAGGGTCAAAGCATGTGATGGTGGTAGCGAGGATTCAGTAGGTGGCATCCTTCACTTGGAATCAAAACTGAATCTCCCCACCTGAAAATGGGGTACCTGCTGGCATTGACAACGGATATTTTGAATCCAGCTTGCAACCCGTCTTGCAAAGAACAGTTTCCATTTACAACTACCGTGCATTTAATGCTGGGACAGAGCCATTAACTCCACTCTGTTGACCAAACCCAGAAGTACCAGTGTCCTCTCTGGGTGCGTTTCCTGGGGAGGCTCAGTTGCGAATAGCTCTTTTCCTCACTTCCTACCAGTTGTGTTAATTTGCTGCAAGTACCTGTCTATGGAAAAATGAGCCAACCCCACCGGCGGAGTTCCTGGCATGTACGAGGCATCTCTTTTCAGGCAGTAGGCACTTTACTTGCTCGTACGAGCTGTGCAGTTGAACAGCCACAGGGTGGCAGAGTAAAAGTGAAAGCCCAGCAGGATGAGGAGCTGTGATGATGCAGTGATGCCCAGGAGCAGCCATGTTCCACCCCAGGACTGTCTGCTCTCACTGCTGGGAGAACAGCTCTGTATTTACATCTGTAAAGTGCTCTGGGACCTTGTGAAATGAAGGATGAGAAGTAGAAGAGGACTGCTAGCTATTAGCAGTTTTTAAAACTCTGTGCTTTCCTTTTATTTTTAATGTTCACAGTGAGCTGAAAAGCTCTTTGTTTACTAACACATGAGTCTTAAATGAACTTACCAAGTATATAAACAGAATAATTTTAACATAAAGCCTAGCATGGGGAGCCTAACCTGCTGAGCCTGGGAGAGGGAGAAGAACCATTGCAGCCTGCAGGGAGGCCAGTCTCTCTGGGTGATGGACATCCAGAAGGAATTCAAGGGTTTGGGGAGTTTGTGTTTAAGCAAGATATTGGAGAAAGGGGAGTAGTCTTCTGGGATTCTACACAAATACTCCTACTGTTCTGTACAAAAATAGGTTAAAAGTGTAGTTTGATAGGATTGTAAGAGGAGAAAGAGTACGATGGTACGATGAGCCTGCTTATTTCCTGTAGTCAAGGCCAGAATATGGAGTCTTTCCCATGTCTGCTGCTGCGTGTGCAGCACCGGCTTTAGTTCCAGTTGTTACTGGACTTTAAGAGTTGAGGATAAGAATGGGTTTTCCATTTCTTACTAAGTATTAAAGGTCTTTACTTTGATTTGCATGTCTGGTTAAGTGCTGTTCCAGGATAGTATAAGTCTGCAAGAATGAAATTTTCTTTTTCCTCCCTCTCAAGGTGACTCTTGCTTGTCAAAAATGAGTGCTGTAAGAGACCTCTTTTTCTAAGAGCCGCAGATTTCTGATGTGTGTTTGTTTTTCCTTTCCTAATAAATGACAGGAGAGGGAATCCCATCTCAGCTCATTCTTTTCTTGTCGGAGCTCATGCTCTAGATCAGCTGTGAAAGGAACTAATCAAACAGAATCAGAAAAACCCTGCAAGATTTTTGATATATCTGAACCTCTACCTTGCAGTCCAAGACTCATTTTTAGGCCTGATAGTCTTTTTGACTATTGAGTCCTTGCCAGTCCTGCCTGTTCTAGTTCGCGTTTCTTAACCAAAAGGTAATTTGAGGTCTGGATCAAGACTTGCTAAACTAAAATACCCTGGTAGTGACTGAGGTGGCTGCTAGCACTGTTACGTTGGTATTTTGGCTAAACCGATCTGATTACTTGCCATCCTTTAACAAATCTAGACTGTTCATTAGCTCTAGAAGGTTCTGTTTAGATCAGTTTCTTCGCATTTTCTTTGATTGGAAATCAGGCAGCCTTTGTGTTGTGGTTGCTCATTCTTAGATTTCTCAAGGGCCTCATTCATGTCAATCAGAGAGACTCCATCCTCCTTGGACCACAAAATTGCTTTTATTAGGCTGTATATGGCCCCCATTCAGACGTGTAGGAACCAGTTCTTTTACACTACTTCTCTGTGAAAACTGATATTTTAGTGCCTATAGCTTCAGTCTGACAATTAGGAGTAATTCGTGCCCTTATGGTGAATTCATTCTCAAAACAGCATTCCATAAGGACAAGCTGAAACTTAGACCCCACACAGTGTTTTTGCCTATGTTTCTTCCTTTTAGCTAAAGCAAGCACTCCCTCATCTAGTTTTCTTTCTTAAGCTTCACTTTAACAAAAGCTAAGTTGAATTCTGCAACCTCTGTTTTATTACCTGGAAAGATCAACATCTTTCAGAAGCTCTTCTAGACAACATCAAATTACTCAAAGGTTCTCTATATTGGTGCCCACCTGCATTAATGTACATGTTATTTTCTGTTCTGGGGAATGTGAATCATACTGTCTATGAAAATATTAGAAATAGGAACCGATTATCTAGAGATAATCATTTGAAGCAAGAAAAATTACTTACTGAGCAGGAATCTGGTGATGGAGTTCCTGCTTTTCACCACATGTTGGGCCAATGACTGTAGAGAATCAAATGAATACTCCAAAATCTCTTTCCTCAGTGGTACCTGACAATTCTAAGCTCAGCCTCATGTGTTTTTTGCCTACGTGCATTAATTTGTATTTATCTGTTTTACCCACTTGGGTTTGTCTGATTCTTCTGGAATTCCTGACCCTGTAGAGTGACTTTGTAATGACAGAATCTGAGAGTTGATCCTGTCTGTGCGCTCAAACCCTTGTGCTGAGGTATTGGGAAAGGATGGAGAGGGTGTTTGAGTGACCTGTAATGTGTATGGCTCACAAGGACACTTACTGTCAAAACTGATTTTTGTACGTGCAGCGAAAGCAGAATGCAGCTCCTGCAGGGGTTAAGGAGCATGCTTTTATTTTCTTTAACTGAATTTTTTCATACCTTGAGATTTAGATGCAGTGCTTATATTCTGTTTATGATGTACTTTTAATTTGGGAGCAAGACCATAATTGAGTTCCATTGAGTGCATCAAAACCTATGTTTCTTAAGTCTCATCCTCGAGTGCTTCCTGACAAGGATTATCGTAGAGTATTATACCCTATGGAAGAGAATTGAAATGTTGGACTAATCAGGAAGCCTCACTGAGAAGCTTTTTTTCCTCTTCATTTCGCATCTTAAGAAGGGTGAGGGGTGTCAGGCTGTTGACTGATTTCCTTGGCAAATGTACCCTGTTGTGGCTGAAGGGAGAGGTGGGGTGGCATTAAGAGAGTGCTTTGGCATGAGGGCAAAGTTGCGTAGCTTGAGTGTGGCACAGCACAAGGTGTGATTTCTTGTGTACCTCTTTACTTTTTCTCTCGTAGATGAACTGAGGTAACAAATGTAGAAGGGAAAAGGAAGGGATGATGTTACGTCATCCTTTTATAAAATGTAGTTGGGGAGCCTCTGACAAGAGAAGCATTTTGTTTGGAGAGAAATTCAAATCGCTTCATACCTCCATGTGGGGTCTTTTGTTTTGAACTTTGAGCATTGATCTGTGCTTACACCACCACTGAGTAAGTGGACAATTCGGTCTCCATCCAGTGCGAAGTTGAGTTGTACATCTCATTTGCCACCTGGCAAAGCATGTCATGACGGGGCAGTTTCAGGTAGAGATATGGGGTTAGAACAGTGGAAAAGCGTAGAGGTTTGGAATGAAAATAGAGCTGTCAGGAACACTAAACTGAATGAGAAGCATGGGTTTAGGCTGAAATGTGTTTGTAGAGGTCTAGCACTACTGTAGTAATTTTGAGCACACATTTATTAATTCTGTGTTATAACAGATATATGAATGTTTAAGCATTACAGTTTTTTAACATTAATTATTTTCCTTTAAAGTTTAAGTTGGTGCAAGATGGGTATTGAGAAAAGCTCTCTGCAAAGCATTTTGATTTATCAATTCTAAGTGCTGACAGTATTCGACAATTTTTGCCTTTGGTATATGATGTATTTAAAAAATGTTGTGTACAATTCACTCTCACTGATATGTTTGCTGCAGTAAATCTGTGCCCGTTGGATGGATACAGAATTGGAAGAATGAGTTTAGTGAGTTGTCCACTGTCACATGTGAGATGTTGCTGGAATGGAGCTGAATCTTCAGTCTGTAGCTCCTGCTCCTTGTCTTCCCACGTTTCACTCACCTACTGTCTGAAGGCTGCTCCTGAGCCTCCAGTTACAAGCCTCAAGGGTAGTTTGTCCAGACTCCTCAGGACATTTCTTTTCTTTCCTGGGACAAAAGTAGGAGAAAATCTGAGATAACTTCATCTTGCGCTGAGGCAACGCAGACACAATTTGTCTGTTTGTTCCTTGGTCCTTTTTGATTTGGTCTGTCCACCAAAGGCAGATAGTAAAATGGATTGTCTGTGTGTGCCATGCACCCTAACCAAAGAGGCTTGTCTAAGAAATGTTACTTTTTCCCACTACTAAAATGGACACAAGTGAACTCATGGTAATTTTGTGTGGAATTACTTGCTTAAAATGCTCACACTAATATGATAGATGAAGGAGCCATAAAGACCACCTCCAATTTGTGCATAAGGCTTGCTAATTTGCAACATTAGTTTTTCTGGGTAGTGTTCCCCCCACCCCCCTTAATTAGAAATTTTAATTAGAGCATGCTGTGTATTAAAATGTTAAAGCTTTGACTGGCAGTTCGGAATTGCAGGAGGATCAGCTGTCTCTGTAGGGCTGTAGCACAACAGGGATTAGCTTGCACCCTTCTGCCTGCAGCTATGTTTTGCTTTTTGAGTCGGATCATCAGAAAATGCTCTTCAAGGCAGCGTTCGTCTTCCTGATTGGACTTTTTCTGTTCCCAGGGACCTGAGTTTAGAGGAGATCTACAGATTCACTGGTCATACGTAGTGTGAAAAGACAAAATCTCAAAACTGAAAGACAAATAGGGGAGTTGTTGGAGGATTTATCCACTGGATCAGCCTTGCCCCTGCGTCTGCTTACTCTGGTTGCAATACTGCCAGTGCAGAAGGGTTCCCTCTCTCTGCCTTTGAAGGTCAGTTACGATGTTGGCACTTCTGCAGCTCCCATTTTCAGTCCTACGTAGTATTCCAGAAGAGAGCTGCCTTGAAGAGTGTTCACCATCTTTGATCTGCTGGTGTCAGCTGTCTATAACACACCATGCATAGCACATTGCTGGATGTGAAGGAGCCTTGAAGGTTCATGTATGTTGAGTTGCTCAAGGTCCCTTACCTCATTTTTCTTCTCTCATGCTTTAAAGCAGATTTGTGGGAAGATAGGGATAGATTCTAAAACACTGGCATTTAATGTTTCCACCATCACGTTCTTGGAAAGTGCAAAAACTCCTGCCATTGTATAATTATGGAATGATATGTTTGTAAGGCAATGGTTTCCCCAGACTCCTCACAGCTGTTGGATATCTTGTGTCCTTTGAGCCTGAAGATGGGTATTTTTGCTCTGTCTAGTGTAAGTGTGGGTTTTCCTGACAAATACCCAATCATTTTAAAAATTGCTGAAATGCATTTTCCAAGATATCATGTGTCACTCTAACCCACAAGCTAATTATGAAACTGCAGTTTTGATTTGCTGTTTTCAGTTGATTTCTTGTTCTGCTGGAACAGATCATGATTTCCCTTCCTTCTTGCTGTTAGTTTGCTTACCTTTGTCAGATGTCGTCTATCTTTGGATATGCAAATCTTCGCCACCTCTGTTGGTATAGGAAACTATCCATGCTTCAGATGGTTTTATTAAATCAATATGCTCTTCAAAATGAAGGTTGATCAGTGGCATTTTAATAATTCTGGTAGTATTCTGGCCCTTTTCTTCAACGCCAGTCCCCCAGAGCCTTGCTGTGCAGGGTCCGTGTGCTGTTCAGCTGTGCACTGTGACTCCCGAATCTTTTATCTTGGATGCTTCTGTTAATGTCTTGGTGTACTTCAATTTATACATGCTTTGTGGTTACTTTTCACTTGTCAATCCTCAATTTCAGCCCAGCTTTGGTGATACTTAAGTTCTTCCTCCTCCTGCCAGCTAAATTAACTTTGGGCTGTTTGCAAATCTCGTGCAGTTGTGTAGTTCTTCCCTTTCTGGAAGGTCAGTAAAGTTAAGCCACACTGAGGTTAACATCAAGTTTTTTGGCACTCTTCCAATCTTTCATTTGGTTAAACCCAGGCTCTGTTTTGTCTCTGTNTCAGAAGGTCTTTGATAAACCCAAGGATTTATGAATGTGTGTCGATAATTCCAGAATGGTGGGGATATAGATATAGTGGAGATGCCCAATTTTCCTTCGCTTTTTTTGGTGCTTAATGTGTTTATCCGGATGATTAGCCAGTCTGGTTTTGATCATTACTTCATGGTCTTACCTGGTGTGAGTAAGCTCACGCTGGTCTGTAATTTCCAGGAGAATTTTTAACCTCTGTTTTCAAGGAAGTGATAATATTGGTAATTGACTGCGGTTAAGACATGTGTCTCTGTTAGTGTGTGAATCATTTAGTAATGCTATCAGTAATGCAACAAAGCATTTCAACAGTCTTTTTATGCTGATTGTCCATTTAGTGTACTTGAATGTTCCTGTTGTGGCTTTTTTTGCCGTGCAGTAGAAAAATCTGAATCAACAGTTGATAATTACTGAATGTTATTGAGCTTCTCCACATTTCGCTTAGCAGTTCTCATCCGAAGTTGCTTATAAAATTGGCTGGAGCATCAACACAAATTCTTGTGTTCTTCACCTCATAGTGAAAGCAGCTTCTGTTTTAAATTGGTAAAGCTGACGTTCTTCTTATTCATCTGAATTTTAAGCTAGCACTGTCAGAAAGCACTGTGGAATGAGTTTTTCCTGGAAGGACTTTTTGCAGGTATCCTGCATCCTGAGCCGGGCAGCCCTTGAAGGAGTGGTTGAGCAAACCCAGCATTACCCTTCTGCATTAGGCTACTCCTGGCTTCTGCCCATTGCAGTAACATCCCAGCCCAGCGTTTCAGTGCCTTAAAAAAAGGAACATCAGGAGAGGCTTTGCGACAAGTTGAAAATGAGCAGTGATGTAGAAAATATGCCATGATTGAAGAAAGGCTAATTTAATTAAACTTTGATGGCTGAGACGCTGTGGCATAAATAGCCTGTGGCTCCTGCCTTTCAAATTAGGTGTCTTTCTCTTTGTGGCTAATCTGGCTGTTTGTGCTGGCGGTACCAGAGTTTGTCACTCTGAGCTCCAAATATTGAATCCAGGTAAGTGACTGTGAGGTAGGAAAATACCTTCTCTTAAACCACAAGTGTGCAGCCATTCTCAGAGGGGTGACCAGCAATAGCACAACAGGTTGCAGTGCTGCAACCATTCTCCCTTGTGACGGCTGTTGCGTGTTAAGAGGAGGAGTTCTGTTACGTGCATGATTTGCAGGACAATGTGGAAATGTCTCATTCTAAGATTGCACCAGATCAGGTGGAAAGTAGCATCTGTTGAGCTTCCAGGCTGTTTCTGACATCTCCATTTTTTCCTTGGAATCCTTGTGAAACTTAGCAGAGATGTTCAAAAGAGAAGCAGTTACTGTTTTGAAACTTCTCAATGAGTCTTGGAGCAACTGTGTCCAATTTAGGGTCAATATAATGATATTAAGAAAGCAAACCCTCTTTTGTCCTATCCGTTAACAAGATCTCTTCTGAATCTGTCATCGATAAACATCTCTTTTTGCCTTTACAGTAAGAAGTTGTCATCTCTTAGATGCATGTAGACTGACAGGGGTTATCGCCTCTTGCAAGGAATCCTGAGATCATCTGGACTCTATGTACGTTGTTCTTTTCAGGTGTCCAGCTAACTTGTTTTTAGAGATTTATTAATTTTTTTGTCACTAGCTGTCACAAGACTTTATGATCATTAGCGTTGTTTGGGAGGGAGGGGGAACAGGTTATATCTTCCTGGTATCTTACTTGAATCTTTCATGTTGCAGCGTAAGCCTGTTCTTGGTTTTGGGTTTTTTTCCCCCTAATCCCCATCATCTGTGGTAGAGAGAACAGACTATGCATTTTGTCTTCACAACACTCTTTTATGCAATTAAAACCGTATCAGTATCATGATGTCTCTCTATAGGTCTGTTATATGGGCTTGAATTTTCTATTCTGTACTTACACATTTCTACGTCCCCCCTTAAAGAGCTTCCTATTTTTTTTCAGACTACGTCTCCAATTTGCTGAGAGAACTTAAATTCCAGTCCTTTACTCCAGCATGCTCATTCCCACCTGATCTCTCCAGTCATGGAGATCATCAATGAAAATATGGAATAGAATTAGCTCAGGGACACACCTCTCCACCTCTCCGAACTCTGCTTAATATATCCTCCCAAGCAGTGTACTATTGGTAACTATTCTCTTAATGTTCTCCAAACAGTGTCATGCTCAGCCTATAATGACTTTAGGTAATTTGTCCCTGTCTTGCTTATGCCAATGGCTTGTGGAAAAGCATCACAATTTTTTTCTAAACTAAGCTATGTACATTCAAGGTGACATTTTCAGAGTTTTTCACTCTGCTTTCATTTGGCTTCAGCTGCAAAAACTGGACCTGTCCACAAGGCATGTGTTTATTTTTGTTTTTTTACTAAAATGTATTTCACAGAGAAAAATATTTTTTTTTTTAATGTCAGAGGATGCTCAGGAAAGTGGACTACTTTGGTGCAAAATATGCTATAGGTAGGTAATATGCAAGTTTTCCTTGTTCTGTAGGTGCATTTTAGTCTTGACCTGCAAGACTCAGTTTTCACAGCCCTGACTTTCTCATTAAAGTTTGCTGGAGTCACAGCCCTAAACCAGAGCTGTCGTCAAACACCCCAGTGCCGAGTGTCCAAATCCAGACTGGATCCAGTTTTAGTGCTGCAGCCTTTATCTCTTACGGCTCATGTCTAAATCACAGTGTGCATGCCTTTTGGGGCTAAGAAGCAGCGAATTTTGCAACCGAAGTTGAACAACAGTTTGGTGACAACGATGAGTCCTGTAAAGATTCTGAGGAGACATTTTAGTTCATTTTTGGTGGGGATTTGAATTTGCAGGTGAGCATTCTGGTCCATTTCAGTAAAGCGATGCTTTCAGGTGTGATTAAAATGCTTTTGTTAATATTTAAAAATCAAATAAGACATTTGCTTGATAATTCCTTCTCCTTTCTTGGCCTTGTAATAAGTATGTAATAAATCCAACAGCTGATGTCATGAAGAGCTGTTGGATTTAAACCCATCTGAACATGTAGATATTAGGATGCCTTCTGCACCTTTGTGTGTAACGAATAGGTCTTAGTTATTACGAAGTGCTGCACAACTTCACCTCTGTGCGGGGTGTTTGGGAGACAATCCCCTGCAGAAAGTGTTTGCTATTGCCTGAGCCATGGGAAATGCTCTCTTCCTCCATCAGCCTTGCTGCGCTTGCTTGTTTTTTTTCCCCTACTAACTCAAAAGAGGAGGGAAACATATCTTTGCAACCACGCAAGCAGGAATTAGCCCAACTGTATTTTACAGGTAAACTAACAAATAAGAGGAGAATCTGAGCGGCCCCCGGGGACCTGAATTTGTTTGCCACTGGGCTGTTCTATCTGCAGCTGGCATCGGTGGAAACCTGAGTGCTCCATTAAAAGTCGACAACCTCTGTTTGCTGGGGCACGGGGCAAACAGAGCCAGCCTGTTCTGCAGACAGACTGACGGCCTTTATCTCCCTCCACCCAGCTCGTGATGGGAAATGATGAGACTGAAACAAAAAGCTTGAAACTAGGACTGGGTACTTTTACCCTGCAGCTGCTCTACCAAGGAGGAGTAGCAGCACAAGGTTGCCTTTCAGGGGCCACATGGGAAATACAAAGTGCAACCCATTAAATGAGGATTGGGGCTCATCTGGGGGTGCTGCTAGGAATGGGGAATAATACATGGTGCAGGTGTGGGCCCCACATAGTGACCAGGGGTGCGCGCCTCTGAAAGCGTTCAGTCCAAAGCCTCGGGATCGCATGGGCAAGTTACCACTCTCAAAGACAAACGGGGACAATAATCTACTATAGTGTCCACTCTTTCTGTTATGCCCATGGATTAATGCCTTAAGCAACATCTTACTAACCCCCTCACCCACCCCAAAGAGGCTCAAACCTATGCTGTCCTAGAGAATTATCTTGCAGTCAACGTGATTGCTAAAATGATGCCTTGATGCTCTGGCTGTTCATGAAGCAGAAAGCAGGGGCATGTCTGTCTTTGTCCCCATGGTACAACAAGACTAAAGTGCACCTCAGATGTGGAGTTATGGATGATTCGTGTGAAAATACATAGAATTTAATGGTTTTGGCTTTTTAAAAGACAGCACTTCAGCCAAGGGACAGTGTGCCACACAGGAAGTACACTGGGCTTCGATGGTATCAGTCTGAAGGGAAATGCACGATACTACTCTGAATGCAAGAGAAGTGGTCTTTCCACTCCGAGTTTGCAGATATTTGCCTGGTAGATTCATCAGTTCTATGCAGAAGAATATACCTTTACCCCATCCTTGCTGCTCCTCTGTTCCACTTACTGTTTTCATCGATAGAGCTCTCTGGTACAGCCAACAAATTGCTGTTTCTCACAGCCTTGAAGGCTTCTTTTTGTTGCTGAATGCTGTTGTTTTGTTACACTTGACATTTTCTTTTGGAGTCTGGGTATGTGAGCTCTTCAGTAGTAACATTGGAGTTTTGGGGTTGGTGGTGGTTTGTGCAGAATCCTGCCGTCTTTTTAGGTTTTGTATAACAGTCTGACTGAAGTGAGGTGTGTAAAGAGAGTTTTCTGAGCCAGCTGCCTTGAGTTCCTCTCTAGTCAGTTCGAGTGACCTTACGATGACAATTGAGAGAGTTTGTGCTCTAAAAGCTTGAATGTAGAAATGAACACTGCAAATGCCCTTTTGCTCTTAGCTTTCCACCCTGCATTGGGTACATAGACTGAAGCATTATTCTAATTACCTCTTGAACGTAAAGGTGGTATCCCATCAATGGGATTTACAGAATCAGTAGCCCTAAACCTACTCTTACAACAGTCAAAGCGAGTTTTTTGGCTGACTTCAGTGGGATGGGCATGCCCCCAGCATAAAGCTGAGGGCCCAAACTACGTCACTGCCATCTGGCTACATGAGTGACCTTGGTAGTGTCCAGCACGTTTCTCCATTGCACAGTATGAATGTCCCCAGAATTCAGGGTGTTTTCCCCAAGATTGCAAGGATTTAACCTCTCGTTTGTAGGATATACTTCAGTGCTTGTACAATAGTCTCTACATCTCTCCTCACAATAAACTCTGGCTTCGTGGCTTGTGAGACTTCAGACGTGTTAAGAGTGGGGAAGAAGCCCAATGATCTGAACATCAGGAAGGTTTTGGCAGTTGTGCAGTCCCATTAACAAGTCCATCTGGCATGCTTGTTGAATATTGTATGCCAGGTTATTGGATCACGTGTCTTTTTGGTCTAAGTCTAACTCACTTTGTGCTTGTCACAGACTCCAGAAAAATTGCCCTGGGTGTCTCAGGATCCTCCAGAGTGCCCGTTTCTATGTGCTTTGGGAGATGCCTTTGGTTTGCCCTTACCTCTGCCTCCTGGTTTGTGACCAGTTCTTTTTCTCCCTTCCCTGTTTTTTCTGACATTCTTCTGGTCAATAGTTTTGTTTCTTACAGCACCAAGAGCAGAGTTAGAGACGGAAGCAATGCAAAACTCAGATATGCCCTCATCTCTCTTCAATCTGTTTATCTTCCGCAGAGGCCTGATAGTGAATGACATTCATATAAACAGTGGGTAAAAGACCTGATGTGCACAGTTCAAACATCCTGTCATGATCTGGGCACATGTACTTGATTGAAAAATAAACACCTAACATGCATAAACACGTGATGTGTTTTCCTGGTTAACATTTCGTGTCCCCATGCTGTATTTTTGTTAAGACCTACAGCTCGTTCCTCCATTTTCCCACCATCCATAAGATATGACCTGGTTCCTGCTTCGAGCTGCTGCCTGTGACTTGATTCCTGCTGTAGACAAGTTTATCTGAAGGCAAGTTTGTGATATAACACACAGTATTTCGATGGAATACTGAGATGCTTTTCTCTTTCTGACCTGTAGTGACCTGTTAAACCATTTGACACATTTTAATTTAACCTTTTCTTTCCTGCTCAATCCACTTGATGGGAAGGACAGTTTTTCAGTCCAGAAAGCCATGTAGGTAGGACCAGGCTAACATTTAAAATTTTGAAATCTCTATTTTGCAAGACCCACCTGAGAAATGTGGTCTGAACTGCCTTTGCTTTCAGCAGAAGTTGATCTGAGATGGTCTCCCAGTATCTTTTACAGACTAAGTGATTCTATGAGTCTGTGTTTGGTTGTGTGCAGCCATAGTTGAGACTGGATGTTTTCATGCTCAAATTTCTGTAGCTTAAAAGAAAAGCAGGAGCTATTGGTTTGTGCCCTGGGAGTTCTCCCACTTGGGAATTGGTCTTTTCTTCTGCCGGAGAACAGCTGAAGTGTTAAAGACCTTCACAACACATCGCATTTCTTTTTGGGCATGTTTGTAAACTGATTCCCTATGATGGAAATCCAACTGTACAACTCTGACTCTGGAAAAGAAAGAACTGGAAGTCCTTGGGAAAATATGAGGTGGACCTAACTAATAGGTGTGTGTGTAGGAAGGATGCATTGGCCACTTGATGTTGAAGACCAAAAGCGAGCTCCAGCAGTATCCTTGGATATCCTTTTTGTTGCCGGCTTCTCTGTGGTCTGCTCCTGCAGTAAGATTTATTTTACTTTTATTTAACCTGAAGACCAAATGTTTTCAGGAACTGAGGAAAAACTAACAGATAATTTGCTGAAAAATATGTATCCAGAAGGTGCAGTGAAACTTTTAGAGCTATCACTCAGAGTAAATGTGATTTGGTTCCAGGTCCTGCATGTGCTCAGTGCTGGACTGTCACATTGAACATCTCTGGCCGTGCTCTGGCTGTGGTAACCAGTGCGCTGGGCCTATGAAGATAACAGTGATCCAACCTGCATGGCTGGAAAGTCACAGACCACATGTTTTGGTTTCACTGTGCTCATCCTGTCTCAGCAGAGGGACATGACAGAACATCTCAGAGACATGTTCCCAGAAAGGAGTAGTCCGTTTCACAACAAGGTGTGCACTGACCCATATTACTTAAAGAACAGACCTTGTGGCAAAGGCTTTCAAACTTTATGCTTTTTTCTATATCTGGAAAAGCAGATGGCAAGCCCAGTTCAGGAGGTGCTGATGTTAGAGAGGATCAGGCTTTGAGCCTGTAGAGCCTCAGTGACAACAACCATCTTGGCATATAGAAAGGTTTGGTGGGATCTCTGGTGTAGAGACTTACATGTGCAGTTGACAGCTTTGTCCATGAGAAGTTTGTTTTTACTAGGAGCTTCATTGTACGTGGTGTTCATCCCTAGCTGTCTCTTTGCCCTCTCGCTATCCTCAGCTCTTTTAGAAACCTCAGATTTATCACTCTTGGATCATCTGTCTTGTTCTGGCTTTTAAAAAGAAAAGCTTCTTAAAGGGCCTTTGGAACAGGCTGTGTTGGTTTTGGCCAGGGCTCACAGTGACACTCATTGCAGAATTAAAACTTCTAATTAGAAAGAAAAAAAAAAAAAAGTGGAGTTCGTTCTGTCCCAAAAGATCACTGCAGAAAATGATCACTGCTTTTCATAAGTAATCTAGAACCTCTTCATTTTAAAACCTCAACCAAACATCTCTGCCAAGGCACTTGGATGCTGCCTCAGTTGATGCAAATGCCCTAATAAGAACCATGTAAAATTTACACATGTGGAGAGGACTAGATACCAGGAGAAAGTACTAGTTAAGGGTGGAAATGGAGAAGTTCTAATAAAAAATAGATGCAATGGAAACAGAAATGCAGGTGACCTCTGTGACCTTGGATTTTTTTGAGTGCTTTGTTTCCCCTCTGCAAATTTCTTAAAAATTGCTTTAAGATCATCTGCCAGCAGGCTCTGCGCCAGAGGGGAAGGAGGTATGTATTTGTAGAGATTTGTATGGGCTGCTTCCCTGTTTGAGTGGGTGCTGCTTGACGCTGCTCTCTCTTCTTTTCTGTGGGTGCATGCTTGGCCCTGGCCAAACCCTCAGGTCTTTCCATGGGACCTTTTCACTGGGGCAGCGGTGGCATTTTTGTGCTTGTTGGTGTTTGTGCATGTTGATATGTGGTTGTGTGTCCACCAGAACCCCTGTGAGGTCTCAATCATGCTTGCTGCAAAGCTGCTTTGAGAAGAAGGGAAAAAAACAGAGAAAAGGAGATGATTGACAGTAGCCCTTTAGATTTCTGTTGTTAATGCACCAGTAATAAGATAAGGCTTATCTTTAAATGTTCATGGAATCGAGACTTTGATGGAAACAGACTTTTGGGTTAATATATTTTTGATAGATAAAGCAGAATGAAATGGAAAGACCAGGAGAACATACGGTATATGGAGAAAGACATAGTTTTTCTTTTCAATCTGTCTCCTCACACGCTGTCTGTGTGTAAGTGTTTGACGTGCCTACATAAGTGATGTGTTTGTAAACACACACTCAGTGCATGTGTTTTTTGGGGGGACGCAGGGGCCCAAAAGGGGTGTGACTTCAGTAAGAGGCAGCTGAGTAAGATGAAATCTGCTGCTGCCTGCCAGCTGTGATGAAAAATCTCACCCTCTCTCCCTCCACTTCCCTTCAAGTCCAGCTATTGCCAGATGGGTAAATGCAAGCAGATAAGAGGTTGCAATATAGCACACATTTTGCTTCTTCCTCCTCTCTCGTGGAACAGGAGTTGGGTGCCTGCCCCTTGGAGGAGTCTGAACAGCAAAGTTCTGGTGGTTGAGCTGCGCAGGGGGAGTTTAGGATGTCATAGTCATTAATGCATTTCAGCTCGAGCCCATTGTATGATCTGCTTTGCATATTTGCACATTTGGATGAAATTAGCTTGCAACCGTGCGTAGTACAGTGTCTGGGAAGGCCATGCCGAAGGGATGCAGTCTCCTTGCAGCGCGGAGCTGCAGCATCTGTGACTTGGATCATAGGCCATTTGGTTGCTGGTTTTCAGTTGTGTATGTAAATCACAATTGTTGAATTTTTATCTACCCAGCCTCCTCCCTGTCATTTATACCTCTTCAATGAGGAGTCATCTTTCCTTTGTTTTATCTCCCTGCCCCTGAACTCCTGTGCTGGAGCCCCAGCCATCTGAGCTATGCAAGTTTAGTGCGACAGGGAGGTGGAGGAAGGGAGAAGAAGCCTTGTCATGCTGCAGTGCTAATCTGGGAAAGAAGGCAGAGGGGAAACATCCTCTAATACCATGGTACAGCTGTGGGGTGACATACAAAGTCCACCGTAGCTTCCAGACAGGGAGGCAAGTTTGCTATTTTAGCTTTAGGGGAAGGTGTAAGAGAAAGCAAGGTGGATTTAGTGGTGTTGTGTAGAGTGGGGGTGAGGGAGGAGGTAAGGTGCTAAAAAGGCAAAAAAGAATTCAACTGTGGGTGGGTGTGAAGGGGATGTGTGTCTATCCCACTGAACACTGTACAGGGAACAGCAGAAAGGGCTGGGCTGCAGTAGCAGAGGCAATAGCTGTTGATCCCACCTCTCAGACACCGATCTAAGACACTATGATCAGTAATTTCCATCATACAGAAAGAAGAAAATCAAATGGAAAGCTACATGTTAATCAGGCCCACATCCACATAATCTGCAAGATTACGGATCTGGTCCTGTACTTACAGAAATGCTACCTCTTTGCAAGTGTCCAAGCTGTTGGGTTTGCCTGTAACCCTCATGAACTCTATGATCTCTCCCTCGGGATGCGCTGGCACATCCCTGGAATCTTACCAGGTCTTACAAAACGTTACTGTAAATTGCTGCGAGAGCATCACGTTTAACTGCTGGTAAATGTAAATGTTGCCTGACAAGTGAATAGCACGGCTGGGAAGGGAAGGTCCCAGGGTCTTTGAAAACAGACAAAAGGATTAGTGAGCCTGAAAAAAAATTTAAGATCAACCTGGGAGAGCAAAAGACACGGTTTTTCATTTGATTTCACCAAATGTGTGGCTATGCCAAGTTAGGGCTTCGATGTCTCTTATTGTAATAAGATTTCTTCAACTTACTTTGAGGTTTTGCTTGTTTCTTAAGAGGTTATAAAGTCAGCTCCAATAATGGAACTCCTGGGGCAAAAGCTTTGGTTCTTTTCAAAATTGGTGGCAGAAATCTGACTTAATGCCATTAGGACCAGCAACAAAGTGCCAGACAAATAATTTTTAAAGGAGTGATTTTCGTGGAACAGACTGCAAATGTAGAGAACACAAATAGCTTGTGTATTTATGATTCATGTTTATTTCAACCTTTCACTGAGCACTAGGCTCTTGGCTCTGCCTTCCCGAGCTAGCTTGTCCTTGTTTGTGGTCCTACTGGTGGTGTTTCTGCTCAAAGTTGAGTGAGTGTATTGATGCTTGTGAGTGCCTGTCACAGGTGCCAGTATTTGTACCACCCTGGAAAATTTTGCTTCTTTTGAACATTTTTCCGCTGGTAAAACTCTGCCATTAGGAACCAAATGCATTTTAGAAACCTGCGTGCGCATTGGTTAGAATGTGTTTGTATAACTTGTGGACCTCTATATTTAATTAATGTAAAACAACTGTCTTGAATCTAAGAAGCTATCTAGTTGCAATTAGTTCTTGTTTGCTAATTAATTACCAATGGGTGATTAAAGACTTGTTTACTGAGGTTTAGCAGCTATCAAGACACACATCTAGTACTCGGGGGATTTACTATGCAGTAACTGGATTGTTGAATTAAATTCTTATTGGAGACCTTTAAACTGTGACCAAAGAGAGCTGCTCTGCAGCCGGAGTTTCCTCTAACAGCTCGTCCGTGTCCTCCTAGATCTGCCATGGATAGCGTTGCTCCTAAAGGGGGAGGTTCCCTGGATCCCCTTGTCTTGCTGGGGTGAGTAACTTGTTTCCTTCTGCAAATCAAAGGTAAGGGATGACAGGATCTCAGGTCTTGGCTGTGCTGGTAGAGCAGCTCTGCTCACATACACTCCCAAATACAGTCTGTCTGGTCTGACAGTCATGTTTCGTCTTTGTCTCTTTGCTGATGCTCGATTGTCTTACTCCAAACAGACTGCCACAAACAGAGTCGTCTTCTGTTGAGATTTGTTTGCAAACTGGCTTTTGCTTCTGCACTAGGTTTTTGGGTTTGCTTTTCTGGACAACTTGCTGCATGTTTTTGTTGAATTGTTTTAAGTCTGTGGATTTGTTTGCAGATTTATGTGTTTATGTGTCTCTTTGGTCACCAAAACCCAGGTTTGTGCTCACCACTTGATGAATGAGGACAAGATTTATGGTGGTAATTAGTGGCTTTTTTGGGTAACCAGTTTGAAGAGGCTTGAGAAAATGGTGCGTTAGCTGCCTTCTCAAAGCCAAGGTCTTGAGGTGTCTGGAGATGTGCAACCAACATTGTTCCACGCTGTTGACAGCCCTGCCCTGCAAGTTGTGGGTAAAACAACAGACAAAGTTAAACGCCGATATTCACACCCAGAAGCTCTTGGGTTTACCAGTAGAGAGTTGTTTCCTTCAGAGTGGCATGAAAAAAGGCTGTTCATGCACATGTTGGTGAATAATAAAGGATACGAGAGCAGGAGTTCAGAGCTTGAAGGGATGGTGTTAAAAGCTATATTGCAGGATCTTTCAGCTTCTCTGTAAAGGGCTGCTCTTCATTTTGGCTTTTAGCCTGTAGGTCATGAGTGGAGGTAGGAGACCAGCAAGGGCGCTAGGACTTTCTACATGGAGAGAAGCCTGGTAGGATTTCATGGAATGATTTCATCCATTCTTTAATTTTCTCCTGTGCTTGCCTTATTTATAAGCCTAAGGTTTGGATTGCTTTTCTACCAGCCTTTCTCGCTAAGCAGAACTGGCAGGAAAAAAAAAAACGAAGAAGAGAGAGAGAGAGAATGAGCAACTGCGGCAGAAAAGTGATTAAAAAGAATAATTAGCATTTGCCCCCGATAAATGAGCAAAGCCATTAATTAGACTGATTTACTCCTGGCTTTTTTTTTTTTCCTTCTCCCTTTCCTCTCCTTTTTTTTTT
>VXBJ01000760.1:170217-232882 GCA_013400055.1 Nycticryphes semicollaris | reverse complement strand
TTTTTTTTTTTTTTTTTTTTTCCCCTCTTTATCAAATGGCAGCGCCGTGACTGCCCCTTTGGTACGTTTTCATCAGCTTTTCACCAGTTGTCAGAGCTAACACCCTCCTTTCCTGGAGCCCAGCAGCCTCTTGTAGCTAATGGATATGGAATGCAGCCAGAGCTGATAGCTGCTAGATCTCTGCTGGCTTACAGGTGTTTCCATCATTACAGGCGTATTATCTGCCACTGGGTGCCCTTCCTCCTCCTCCTCCTCCTCTTCTCTTTTCCCTCTGTTTTCACCTTTCTTTGCAGTGTTCTAGAAGTAATTACAGTTAAAAAAAAAAAAAAGAAGAAAACGCTGGCAGATTTTTAAGAATTTTATTTAATGCAACACGATGTCCCGGTGATCAAATCAATTTCTTTTTTTGGCACGGTGACAAGCTGCGATGCTGCTGCTGTCGCCTGTTTGAATGTAATTACCAGGATGAAAGGGAGAATTTTAATTAAGACAATTTCCCCCCCACACCTTCTTCCCTCCCCCTTATTCAAATCATGAGCTGGGGGCTGTGTTTTTTAGTGGTTTTTTTTTATATATGCTTTTTTTATTAAGAAATATTAGTAATCATCAGGCTGTTGCATATTATATCATGAGTGTGTCCTCCCCCCTGCTCCCACCCTGCTGAGAGCTGGCTGAAGGCAGGGGTCTGTGCAGAATGGGAGTATGATATGTAAGTGGTCTCAAATGGGGGCTTGGCAGTTTACAAGCAAATAAGAACATAAAAGTCCTTCTTTCAAATCTAAATGGTGCAAATATGATCACTGGCACATATGGTGCTTGGAGCCTTTTTGTGATTAATTACTATATGCATTCCTGTAATGCCCGGAGGCCAAATTCTTCATGCAATTTAGGGTATTGGAAGCAGAGACAGGCCCAAAATACTGCCTAGGAGCCAAACACCACAGAAACATTGCAAAATATGGATTTAACCTTCCTTCCTCAAGCCCACCTCTAATTTAAGGAAGCATTTTAATTGTGTGCTGGGGAAATGGGTAAGAGAAGGTGCTTCTGAAGTAGGAAGAGGAAAAAAGTTGTTGGCAATGGGGAAATGTGAGGTCAAATGGAAGAAGAATATGCTGGGGTTTGTTGGAAGGAGCTGGTAGGAAGCTGAGGAGAAATAAATAGCAGCTGGTGTCATGGAACATGGAAAATAAGGGAATTGAGGCTTTATTTGGAATGAGCTTTACTTTTAAGGTTCAAGCAAATTCAAACATATTTCTTATGAGACTCTGCTACGGGAAGTGCATTGGTAATGGGTTTTGAAAGACAGTGAATTAGAGTTAGGGCTTCATGGCGAGGTTATGAGGTGTCTTGCTAAAGATTTTGGGGGGTGGTTAAGCAGATACCAGATTCTCCAGACCAGGTGAATCTTTTGATTTTTATCTAGAGGGGTGGGGTGTGTGTGTGTGCTTGGTGATTGTTTTAACTGGTTGTCATCTTGGAGAAGGTCATGTTACCCTGCAGTTCCATCATCTCTCTGCTCCTTAATCCCACCACCATTTGCAACAGCAATACACAAGTTCTTTGGGAGTACCACAAAGCAAAGGCAGCACCTAGGGAAGGAGAATGGAGAGGAATTTTTTTTATTCCTTGTGGGAAGGGCAGGGATATCCTCCCATTCCTACTAAGATTTGCTTATATCTGCCTTCATTCCACACCTTGTCTCACTAAGCCCCTGTGCTCCCAGGCAGGGGCAGGGCATCCTCTGCTGCCTGACCAGGAAGATATGTTAACAATCCAGAGAAGCTGGTGCAGGGTCATTCAAACTGCTGCTCCCCCCCAGGGCAGGCAATGCACTACACTGCCTCCAAAATATGCTTTTTAACCTGCACCCTTGCGACCAGGGCAGAGCCATTACTTGGGACTGAAATTAGGTCTTCAAAGGATGGGTGTTGAGGGGACCACAGAAGAGGAAATTAATTTCCCAGCTGTGTTTTTGAAGCATTTCTCATGTCATTGGAAGGTACTTTAGACCAATCTGGGTGCTTAGTTTCCCAGAACAACTGCGGGTTTATGTGCAAGTACCTTGGCTGTGAAATCTGTGGTCTGAGCAGGACTCCCTGTGCTTCACCTTGCCTTCCTGGAGATCACTTCAGGCGTGACTTGAAGATTGTTGGACAAAGAGGAAAACCTGCAGAGCAAGGTAGGTGCCTGCCAAAAAATGAAGGAAGCGCAAGCTATGTTTGAGTCTCTTCACTTGTTCGGTGATGTTCAGAGGGGTTACACCTCTGCCTCCCACCTTGACTGTCATGCCAGCTGCCATGGAGCAGTGAAGCTCAAGCATTTGGGCAGAGCTGGTTGAAACAGCCAAAACAAGGGAACTGGTAAAACTCAAACCTTGGCTGAATGGCCACCCTTTTCCTCCACAAAGAAACCATTTCTGCTTATAAAATCCACATGCATACACCTGTGCTTTCAAGTCCAAAGTGGAAAATTCCTTCCTCTGGTCGTTCCTGAGCGAGTAAGGTAGAAAGGTGAGCTGTGGTGGAGCGTAAGTACTAAGGTTACTGGATAGAGAAGGTCAGAGAAGTTTAGGTGAGGAAAAACACCAAAGACAGGATGCTAGGACAGGGAGGAGAAGATACATTGTTCTTTCAAAGGACATGGGCTTCGCTGGATCTGTCCTAAACCTAAACAGAGCCCTTCACGGGGCTGGCATTGACAACCACAATGGCCAGTTTTGTTGGAAGAGATGGTTTCTTTTGGATGCCAGCCCTCGAGGGTCTGGCAGAGCTTGGATGCCCTGGGTTAACCAGCAGGGGGTCAGTATGCATGCTCCAACCACACACAAACAGATGCAGTAATCTGAATTATTCGTGTGCAACCCAGGTCCCTGGCTTGCTCAATCCCAGAGTGGAAATTGCGCCCGAGGTTAATGCACTGCAAAGAATGTACGGGAAATGTTTCGCATTTTAAACAAATAAAAATCAGTGCGTATTTTTTTAACGCTTGCTGACCAGCTCTTCACATCCTGTTAAGCTAAATATTTGCATGGTGGTAGTGCAAAGAAGGCTGGGCAAGGAACCCCTGTGTTTCGTTTGGGTGGCTGTATATTGTGATCAGCTGCTCTTTCCTCTTCTGTCTGTTTTTCTTAGCAGGGTCAGGACGAGTTTCACAGTCCGAATGGTTCACTGCAATTCTCTACAGGATATCCTCATTTTACTTTAATGGGGAGGAAATTAATGAAACATACAGGCCCTGGGGCTTCGAATACTATACATTAATATTATCCCAACGCATTGTGGTATGTGCGCTCTCTCAGACTAAACTTTACACTGGACAGAGGAAGTTGTGATCAGATTCAGGTGCCTGTGAAATTTAAGTGGTAGGGAGGGAGAAGGGGGAAAAAAAATAAAGGAAAAGAGAAGCTTGAAGCAGTTTCCTTCCGTTTCAGCCCCTGATCAGTGTGAGAACAGGGATGTTCAAATGGGATCAGGTCAATACAAACCAAACAAACTATCCCAGCTCCTAAGGCGGGACTATTTAGCTGTATTTGTGTATCTGGGAGGTTCATTCTTTTGGTTTGTTGGTTACCTTCTTTGGATACTGAATTCTTCCCATCTGTGAGTAGACCAATGGTGATCTGCAAGACAGTGGTGGTCTTTGCAGAAAATGGGCTGCAAAAGGTTTCAAATCTTCCTGCCTCCCTTTTCTCTAAATGAAAAAAAGAAAAACCTACAAGTGCTTTCCAGTGTCTGCAAGCAGGCAGACAATAAAATGGGAGAATAAGAAAAGAAAATGAAGTTTGGTTTCAGTTTTCTTTTGTGGTAGCTGGGAACAATGAGAAGACAGGCCTGAGGACCATGCAGCCATTACCCCTTGTCCAAACCACCTTAAAAGGCAACTATTTTAATGCAACAAAGCATGCCTGCCAATGCAACCCAGGACCTGAGGGCTGGAGGTGCCCTGACAGTGGCCCTATAGACTGAAGCCTCTCAAGGAGACCAAAAAGCTTTGACTGTGGATTGGAAGCAGTTTAGATCTAGGGTGCTCAGCTGCTGTCCCGGAGTTGCTCTTGGCTCCTTAAATATAGTCCCTCTTGTGGTAGCTGTTCCTGTGGTTGGAAGGAGTGGGTCATTAACATTGGGCTGTGTCAGGCCCACTACTCAGAAAGCTGCTGACAGTCAATTCTGTCTTTTCTTCTGGGATTTTTGTTTTGTTTTCTTTCCCCTCGTGGTGCAATTTCCTCATATTACAGCAACTGGCACTGTCTTTGCATCAAAAGTAACTGAACAGAGTCCTTGACAATTTTGGTGGGAGAATGTGGAGGAGTGGACCTTGTTTGGAGAAATTGGCTGCATCAAGGAAAAATAAGAAGTTAAAAGGTCATCACGGTTTTAGTCTCTCAGGGGGTAAATGAAGCATTTTTTCTTTTTTCTTAGAAATACGCTAAAATACCAGAAATTTTCTATGAGTTGAAGAAGGAAACGACCCCCTCCCATTCCTAAGCTCCACATCTCCAACTCCGTCCATTTGATTTTAAATGTTGCTGAACCGCTTGCCTGGTGGAGAAAACCACAACTTGAATATTACCACATTTTGCAAACTGAAGGCTCTGCCTTGGGATACGGGGACAATTTATTAGTGGAAATATCTTTAATTAATTTGTGCACAAGTTCGTGTTTTTCTTTAATTCTTCTCCCCAGGCACTTGACCCATAGTAATGAAATCTGAGAGCCCTTTTCAGAAAATGACTTTCTCAGCATTTTTGTTCCTTTTAAAGTTAAGTGTATCGCATAATGACCATGAAATGTTATCCTTTATTAGGAACACACTTTTCACTGAGAGTCTTCAAATAGACTTTATTACCAAGAACTCTGTGGTAAGCTGCCATCCGCTGCCTTGCAGTCAGACAGGCCTGGCTTTGAACTCTGCATGTGAGTATCTTCGAGGACAAGTCATCTGCTCCAGCAGCTCGGTCGGGACTGGCCATCACTGGAAGGAGGTAGGTCCTTGGTTTGGTGCGAGGCTGAGGAGAAGATGTAGCTTTGACCATGAGAGGCTAACAGCTGGCTGATGGGCACCTGCAGTCCAGCCAGGCCTGACTCCAGAAAGGATGTCATGGTGTTTGAGAGCCTCATGTGTGACCTGATCCCTAGGTGTCTCCAGATGTTGCAGTTGGAAACAGACCTTTTTGCTAGGTCTGTGTGGGATCCATGGCCAGGATGGCTCTTGTTGGCCCCATCCCTGTCAGTGACATAGAGGGGGTGGTGATATCTCAAAGGTTTCTTCTTCTCCAGACTGCCCTTAGAGAAGGTTTTCAAGCTCAGAAAAGTCAGGACGTGCCTGTAGAGTTGCTTTGGTGTCTTAGATACACTTTGCTTCTCACTGCAAACCGTTCTTAAGGACAGAACGGTTTTCTTTTGCACAAAGATGGATCAACAGTCCCCTGTGGTTTGGCATGTGGGAACATTAGCACTGACACAACAGACACAGTGGTGATTGAGGGGCTGTTTGGAGGTAATGCTGCCAAAGCAGAATGGGATTTTTCAGTTTTTTTGCAACGGAGTAAGATGGGAGGAGGGAGCTTAACAACAACAGGCGATGAACAGTTCTAATTTATAACCCATCTGAAATGTGTTATCTCCCCATCCCACCTCCTGCCCCTCAACTGCCACTCTCAAAGCCTGGCACCTTCTGATGCAACATTTAGGGTGCTGATTCAGAAGGGGCTTGGAGGACACAGTGTGTCTGCAGACAAGCTCAGACTGATGATTCTTAGAAAATCTCTCATTCAGGTACTATTTGGGCTTTTACCCCCACGCTGAACATATGCCAGGAATTCACCATGCTGCAGCATTGCCCATTCCAGGACAACATGGTGGTCTTGGCCACAGCTATGGAGTTCCCTGTGCCCATCCAACTACAGGTCTGAATCCTGTTTTTGAAGGCAGTAACACAGGGCCCTCGCGGCTCACTTCTGCCTCTGATGCTCAGTCCAAATAGATTCAAGCCCCAGGGGTCTGGGTCTCAGCTCCCTGGAACCAATTCACATCACGCCTAAGTGATTCATCTTATCGCAAAGATATTATTAGCACTTAAAAACCCCCTACCAGCAGCAGAAAGGGCTGTTTCACAAAGGGCCTGTCCCTATTGTTTTGAGGTCATCCATCTCCCTGTCCTGGTCCCGTTTTCACTCTAATTTGTTTAGACCACAGAATGGGCGCGTGAACAACTCATTTTGTTTTTGTTTTTGACGGGCGACCACAAGAACATTGGCTGCATATGCTTTTCGTTTGGTTGCAGTTTAACAGCTGTTCCCTTTGAAATAACCCCGTTTTTGCTGGCTTTATTTCTTAGTTGCTCTTACCCAACTTTTCCGACCAGTAAGGCTTCTCCCTCCTCCCCACCCACCTGGCCCTGTTCCCTGCCCTCCCCACCACTACCCTAGGAACCCTTTTGGTTATTTCAACCTCCGTGATTAAACTGGCCCCCAATTGTTATCAAGAAGATTCAGGAAGGAGGATGAAAAAAGGAAACATAATCTTATCTGAGAATAGAAAATATGATAAGGGCCCCCTATCTGGAGGCTGCAGTGTCCCTCGTGGTGGGGCTGCAGCAGTTCCTTTGAAAATAATCATCGACACCATCTCTGCTAAATCACCTTTCACACAGCTCAGGCCTTTGATACAAAGGCCCCTGGCAAAATTAGAGCAGGATTGTGTAGACCCCAGAGCAAACGTATTAAATGCTCAAGAGATCAGAATTAGGGGGCATCCAGCTATAATTGCATAGGAGGAATTTGTTATTTGGAGGGGGGAGGGAGTGATGGTTGCCTCTGTGGGTATATGTGTATGTGCAGTTGTGTCTACCACTGGTTTCTACCAGATGATGACGACAAGTTATAAGGCATGACATGAAGTGCTAATTAGATGGCTTTTGTACCTTTTAATCATCTGCATAGGAGAGGAGTTAATGCTGGACCAAATGCAATGTATAATGATTCTGAGTGCTCAGCTCTTTCAGAAAATCTCAGGTAAAGCATGAATGGAGCAGTCTTTTGCTAGTTACATGTAAACAGCAAGACTAAGCAAGTCTTTCTTTTGATTTATTTCCTTTTTTTTTTTTTTTTAATTTTCCTGCCTGTTTTGCTGTCAGAAGCTTCAGGGTTAAACTTTTCTTGTTTTATTTCAGCTGAAGAAATTTCATAGTGTTGTATGTTAATAGACCCTATTGGCTACATTGGGGAAAAAAAAAACCCTACACAAAAAAACCCCAAACCAAAACAAAAAACAACCCAAAAAACCCTAAGTGTGTTGCTCCCAAGAATCTGGCAGACTTTTGCATAAATATACCTGACCTGAAAGAGCGCTGGTGCAGTGAGGGGAGATTGCTGGGGCTGGGAGAGTGAAATACCCTGTAGGGACTGAACAGAGGTGCATTGAGTGAATGTGTAGAATCATAGGATATTACAGATACATGGGCCATGAGTACTACTATTTAAAACGGAAAACAAGGTCTCCCATGTAATCATTCTGAGGTTCAAAGCAATGCCTAGGGATTTTGGGTACTCAGTCTTTGGGTCCTCAACATGGGGTGCTTTTCACGGGGTTCTATAAAATAGGCCTTTCCAAGCAACTAGGTTATTTTAAAATGTTTTAAATTAGTAACCTAAAAATGGATGTTTCGCAAATCCTAGCTCATTCAGTCTACAATTCTGAAAATTCTACATTGCTAATTGGCTCCATACATTTGTGATCATCATGGCTTGTGTCTTTTAGGAACTGATTCAGATTGAACTAGAAAATTCTCACAAGAATGAACCCATCATGCAGGTGCTAGCTGTCGGCCAGATAATAATTTCCTGAGACAAAACTCAAAAATATGCTTAAAAAGGAAAAAAAAAAAAAACAAAAACAAAAACCCAAACCCTACTAAAATTTTCAACAACGAAGCAAGCTCCACTCTTGTGAATATCAGGTTAGAAACTTTGCGTGGGGCATAGAAGCGCTGAAATTGTCACATCTCGTGAAATAATTTAAAGAATGTGAGCTCAATTCGGCAAAGCTCCAACTGTAACATAGCTCCTTTGCAGCATAATCATCAGGAATTAAATCACTTTTTCTTGTAGAGGGAAAATTACTCGTCTTCTATCTTTGTGGTGGAACACTGCAACCCAAGGAAAGGGCACTGCAGTGTTTCTGCCTCGTATCAAGTCGAGGTGTTGCCTCCAGGGCTCCATTGCTATTCTGAGGTAAAAAGTTTGCAAAGGAACTAAATCGCGAGTGCTGGCATGGAAGCAAATTACAGCGGTGGGAAATTGGCACAAGGAGTTGATAGATAAGCTCAGAAAACCTTGTCTTTCTGCTGATCTAGCTTTCAGGGGCTGGCATTTGTGAATGCAGCCCATTGAAAGTGAGTGCTGTAGCGTGTTGGTCTGTAACAGAGACGTGGTCCATGTGGGATAAGGTTGTGGATGACTGGCAGAAACTTCTGTCCAATTTTTCCCAGATACACAAAATATGCCCTTTAGGTCTTTTCCTCCTATTCTTCCCCTTTGACAGCAAGAATTATAGACAGAGGTGCCAGCCTCAACTTTAAATTTCCTGTTGCGTGTTGATTTGTGGGATATTCATGCAAGTAAAAACCACATTGATTTGTGGAGCGTTCACAGAGGGCTAAAGAGTGAATTTGAACATAAATCCATTATACCTTTCATAGATGGGTGGAATCCTTTCAGTCACTACTGTAGCTGGCTAGCTATGAAATGACTCTAAACCAAATCCTCAAATTTCCTTGATCCTTGTGGGAAGCTTAAATCTGAGATGTCCCCCAAGGAGCCTAAAAGTAAAAACCGAGGTTCATCAAAATGGCTGTGTTTTATAAGCTCTTTTTAATTAGACATAATTGACCCAAAGACACCACACTCCAGTTCACTTGCAGACTGAAGTCAGGCAGGAGCCAGCCAAGGCAAGCTGTTGGGTTCATCTGCAGAACTGCTCGTTGGCATCGTAGGCTGGAGGCATTCCCACCCTGCAGCAGCCGTCCCCTCGGGCTGACCGTGCGGTTTTGTCAGCGAGATGCCTTGGGGAACTGATCCGGCTGCAGGAGAGAAAGAAAAATCCCGCTTTAGTGTCCCGCATGTTTCTTGTTACAGGGGATCAGTTCCCCTGTCAGGCTGATGTCACGCAGCACGTGGAGGGGATGGCACACTGCAGGGCAGAGGAGGTGGGAAGGGAATCCTCGAAGCTGGTGTTGCGGCTGAATTTGTAACGTGAAACTGTAACCCCAGCAAAGGAGGGGAGAACAAGTGTTTGAACAGTTTAAAGGGGGGAAAAAAAAGGGAAAAAAAAACACCCTAACAACAGGGAAAGCTACTTTGGTGGAGAGAGTACTTCAAAAAACAAAGAAACAAGCAAAAAAAAAAAACCCAAACCCCAAACTAAGTTCTCTTTAATAAAAAAAAAATAAATAAAACCAGCTCAGGAACAGTTTTCTTCTATCTGACCCCACAGTGGGGACACGGGGGCTGTTTGGGGGAGCTTGCGATGCAGAAGAGGGGGAGAGGAAAGACAACAAACATCATCAACATGTGCAGAGTCAGTGAGGTTCAAAAATCCTCCCTCTTCTGGGCTGTAAGAGCAGTAGGAGATGTTGGTGATGGTGAAGGGAGGAGAGCTTTCCCATCGTGTCTGACCCCGGTACCCTCTTCTGTGCTGCTAGAAGGGGTTGGGTGCGGGACTGGTGTGCTACTCCCCTTTGCAGGCCCTTTTTATGGTTGCACCTTTTAAAGAGGGGTTCCCAGGCATTGCTCAATCTGTAACCTTCATGCGCTTCCTGCGGAGCGTGCTCTTAAATTATTTTTTATCAAAAAGGCCCAGAAACTTGATAGGGGAGATGAGAAGATGGGCACAACCAGGGAGGATAATAAAGAAGAACTGTCACTTCCCTGGCTGTAGCTTTGTTGGCCCTCCTGCTTTCTGAGATAAAGACACAGCGGCTGGTCTGGGTTCTATATCAAAAGGCTGATTTGGCTGTTTGATTATATATGAAATATAGATTTAAAGCTTAACTTATGTTCCCAAAAGCGAATCAATCCCAGGGTAAAGTCTGACACATTTGTTATGATCACTAAAGAGCTTTGCTAGCGTGTTGATGCTCATAGTGGCTGGAGGGGCTTTAATAAGCTGTTTGGATCCAGTTTACTGAAATCTTACCTGTTCAGAATACATTACTTATTAATAACAGCGCAGAGTGGGAATATTTTTCTCTCTGCTGTTCTTCTACCCCCCGAGTTTCAGGAACCACCTCCAAAGAAGGAGTCAAACCTCTTTTTACCAGACAGGGAGGGAAAGAGAGGCAGAAAATCTTCTGTGATCTAGCCAAGCGCTTGAGTTCTTCTAAAGATGACCTTCCTGGAAAGCAGAGTATATTGGACCTAGGGAAAAACTGCCCTAACACGACTGAATAGTTTCTGGTATCCACACAAACTCTCATAGGGCAACCTGGGGCATCTCCTTGGGTACTGGATGAAGAAACACCTTTTGGGGCTGTGGATCTTTGCCATGTTCCCCTCCCTCACAACACTGA
Source organism: Nycticryphes semicollaris (assembly GCA_013400055.1). Classification (NCBI taxonomy): domain Eukaryota; kingdom Metazoa; phylum Chordata; class Aves; order Charadriiformes; family Rostratulidae; genus Nycticryphes; species Nycticryphes semicollaris. The sequence goes on along the minus strand of VXBJ01000760.1, from coordinate 222,313 downwards.
CAAGTGCAGAGCCAGAAGGTCAGTGTGACAGTCTGAGTTTGCCAGGCAGCAGCGGTCGGAGCCATCCTGCCTCGGCTGACGGGCCTCTGGGGCTTGTCTTTTCACAGATGACACACACATGCATGCAGAAATAAAACCCTGGCAATCTCTCTCTGCAAGAGCCTCGCTGCTTCCAGGGGGAAGGAGCGCAAAGTAATTTGATGCCTTCATTATCTTCATAACATGAACCAATTTGTCAGCAAACTACTGTGCGGCCTGATTCCTGATTGCAGAGAAAACCAGGCTGGGAGAGAGGACTATTATTTGCAACTAGTTTAAGCATTGTTCTTTTTCAGAGGAATATAAATATACTGCGTAGAGCTGGCTCATTAGACACTTATCCGTTTGTATTTATGGTTTAATTAAATAACTGCACAGGAGGACTTTGGTTTCTAATCACAATAACAATAACGTTTTTGCCCTCCTTATGGCATTTTCTTTCTGAGGAAGGCTTTGTAGGCACAAGTGCATTTAATCTGTCAGCTCCCATCCCTTGATGGAAAGAAGGAAGTAAAATATTTTAACCCCTGTTGTACAGAGCGAAGGACTGATAGGTAAAGACTTTCAATGACCAGCCCCAGGCTGCTCAGGTTACTGGCTTCTTATGAGAATGCTTCATTTCTGTCTGAAATGCAGGGCTAGGAACTTAGTGTGAGTAGCTGATTGCTCCTTGCTTCTAAAGAGACAGTCCCCCATGGAGCCTCCTAAGAGCCGCTTTCACCTCCCTTCTTGTTTTGTTACAAGTTCCAGGCTTAGTCTAGTTTTCCAGCCCTGCTGAAGCCCTGAATTATTTATTTTTCTTTTCTTGGATATGGAGGAGGTTTTCCTGCTGTTGCTCCAGTTGTAACCTAGAATGGGAAGGATGCAACGCACTGGGTATGATCCATCAGAACAAGCCTCTGCGCGGTGTCCTGTGCTGCTCCCCTGTTCTGGGAGACAACTCCTAAGGGCTGGGCAGGAACTACCCGTGAGGATGGATGTGAGGTTAATGTGAAGTGGGTTACAAACCACCAGGAAAGCTGCAGCCAACTTAGGTCAGTCCTCTGCTTTGTCCCTGACGATGGCCCCAACTCTGATAGTACTTTCTGTTCTGCTATTGCCTTCAGACATGCCAAACCCTGTGGCAGTTGCCACCACGTATTTGCCACAAAAACAATTTCACAGAAGATCTGCTTTCAGTTTTTGGTGAGGAGAGTCAGTGTTATGGCTCTGGAGTGGAGGCCAGGTGAAAGGAAAGCTACTTTTAGGTGTAAAGGTAGGCTTTTTGTGTCTACTCATCCCTTCGCTTCTTGCATTAGCTCACCTCTGTGATCTCAACCTGGGACAGAAGGGTTATGAGATTGTCTTGATCAGGCATAAATCTTCAAGTGGTGCTTTGACTTTAAGGCTGAATTTTCTCTCTGAAAAGTCAAGGGAAATCTAAAGGAGTTGTCTGTCACTTAGAAAATATAGAGGAAGAGCACTTTGACACTATGTTTTGTTATTCTTAATCCCTGTGCTATCCAATGTGGAGCATTTTTGGTTGTTTGTGTTTTTTTTTTTTTAGCTCTCTTCCATTTTTAATGTGGTCCCTTAAATTGCTTAAGCTTCTTTTTCTTCTCTTTAACTCAGTTAAATCAGATTCCCCCATACCCTGAAATATAAAATACATGGAGGTTTTCTCTAAAGCATAGTTTATGCAAATAATTCCCTCTCTGCATTCCTGTGCTAGAGTCAAGCACTGCATATCTGATTGGGCTCTTAATGACTTTTGGGAATCATTTAAATATCTAGCTGACTAGCCCAGTTAATAATCAAAGCTGCAGCTCCTTGAAGCAGGAGTGACTCATGGAAGAAGAAGAAAGCTTCTGGTTATTTCTAAGCCTCGCTCCTGCCCCTTCACCGACGTGTATACTCTGAAGGGCACAGCATTATCAGATGTTCCCAGGCAACGCGCATCCTTTCTGGCTTGCTCCCTGTCACACGTTCAGGTGGTGCAAACTGCCAGCTCGGTTCCTGAACATCTGTTGCCGGTGCGTCCCGTTGCAGGGAGATCTCTGGAGCTTGCAGATTAAGCAGTTCAGGGGCAAATTTAGTGTTTGAATTGCAGATTGGTTTTTTCAGGCAGGGAAACCCTTAGATGTTGCAGTGAGGATACTGCTTGGGAGGCAACTGTCTTTACAGCCGTGTGCTTAAGTGTGCCCTGACACTGCTGGTGCAATCTGTGAATGAATAAGAAAACAGTTAATGTTGGGATTTGCCTTTGGGATTGCTAACCTATTTCAGGGTGTCCTTTACCAAATGAGTATTACTCTGTTCTGATGTTTGTCGCAATTTTTAAGATATTTTTCAGACTATCTCACCCAGTATTTCCTGAACTTTCATTTTATTTCTAGAATGAGCTCTTATTTAAGATTTTGGTTTAGAGTGTCATGGATAAATGTCACATGCTGTTACTGCTGGCTGTACTGTGACTGGACAAAACTACGCCTTGGTAATGGAAAAATAATAATTACTCTACTTTTCTCCTTCTTTTGCACCCCAGGATTACTCTCCTGACTACTAACGTGATTTTAGGACTACCTTTGGCATCTCTGTAGTCTTTTTTGTGTCCTGAATGGCACTATTCACTGAGCCACGCTGCTACTCTGATTTATGAATTGAGATATATTCCACCAGAGAGAATGAGTGCCCGGGGGAGGAGAGCAGGGCTTTGATCTCCCTGTGCTTTTGAAATATGACTGTAAAATCAGAATTAGATTGTAATCTCTTTGGGGCAGGGACATCTTTGTTTGCCCTGTACAGTGCTTGGCATGCTTTGGGTACCATGTTATCAACAACAGAGGTTGAGTAATGAGCGATGCTCACAAACTGCATCTATTGACCCTGCAGAGTTGCAGGGCTGCTCTCTCCTCTGTAGTTAATAGTATGTTTTGATTTCTTTCTCCTGCTCCGTAGTAACAAGGCTTTGCTGGGCTTTCTGACCACAGGTGTGGTGGGATGGATGGACTGCCTCTCTATTGCCTAGGGGTTTGTGCTGTGGGGAGCTGCTGCTTGAGCTGTGTCAGCTGCTGTGGCTAGTCTGTGGCATTCGCTCATCACAGTTGGCCTGGAGAAACCTTAAAATGGCAGAGACAGCAAGGAAAAGCGGAGGGTATGTTTGCACCTGAGAGGAGGCCAGCAGACCCTTGGCCCAGCCTTTCTGTTGCTCCCAGGCTGTCCTCACTATGAGCTCCATTTCCAGGTGTGCTGCTGCTTCTGGTTGGCCAGAAAGGGACCTGAACATCTCTTGCTTTATATGTATTCTTATAAAGAAGAAAAACTGTCACAAGCTCCCAAGAGCTCCTTTGTTGGTCTTTGCAATAAAGTCTCAGTTCTTAAAAGAGATCTGTGGTTTCGCTTGATCTGAGCAATTTAGGGTGAAGGTGTCATCTTTTCTGGAAAGCAGGCGCTGATGAGAATCCCAAAGAGAGCAGTGCAGTGGGATGGCCACCTCCTTTGTGCCCCTGGATGTGAAATATGTATTTTATTTTTTTTTTGCTTGTTAATTGCTTGGCTTAAATGCAGGGTTTTCAGTGGGGGACAACGCAGCTGCAGATGTCCTGTCTGCATCCTTCCAGAACTGTTCTTTCCTCAGCTATAAAAACAACACTAAGTGTAAAGGTTTCATCAGGCTTTTATTGTCACTGCTACTAAAAAGCCTGGTTTAATTCACAACCATTGAACTTGAGTGGAAAACTTGCCTTCTCGTTGTAGGGCAAGAGGAAGGAAAAGGATACTCAGGGTACAACTGCTGTGATTCCTAAATGAGTCATGGTTTTTGATGTTGGAAGAGGTGTCCATGTCCTCCTGAACTGACTATGTGGCTCTGCTTTTTAAAGTGAAATATGGTGTTACAGTGAAATAAGGTGAAATATGCATGTCTCTTCTGCACCTGGTGGTTCAGACGTGGGGACAGCGGTTTCGATAGTCTTGGCAGCTGGAGTTGTTATGACTTTGGGATAGAGGGGCTACCCCGCTCCAGGATGCCCTGTGACAGTGGGGAGGCTGTTGAACCTAGTGGCAATTGTTATCAGAAGTGGGGGAGCAGGGTGGACTCTCAGATTATTTGAACTGAGCTGTCTGGGAAATACAGTCTTTGCAGAAATTTTGGAGAAATACAGAAACTTCACGGAAAAAAAAGAGGACTGTTTTCCCATCTGTAATGATAAGATATGGGACCCCTTTTTTAATTGATCATGCATTCCTAAGAATAGATTGTGATTCAGGGAGGCAGAATAGGTGCCTTTTTTGAGACCCAGCAAATGAGAGGTAAAGCTGAGGTACACCAAGGTGATGTCTCCAGCTTAGTTGCCCATAGGTGCTGTGCTCTAAAATAGCATGAGTTGTGTCCTAAAACTCTCGCCTAATTGTCTTGGTTCTCCAGCTACAACGATTCTTTAACAAAGATAAAAATTTCTTGCCTCCCCAGCCAGAGAGAAAGACTCATGAAAGGGAAGGGGGAGAGCCTAGAAGAAGACTTTGCTGACAGATGACTACTGTGAAACTCATAGCCCTGTTTAGAGCATAAGTCTCTCCAGAGTTGCTGATAGCACATGTGAAACGCAGCAAGTCCTCGGGCTATTGTGTAACTTGGGGGATGCCTGCAGCCGCTGTTCATAATTAATCATTTAAGCAACAGTAAAATCAAGTGACTTTTCTGACAGTATCCAAACTGCTGACCTCAATGCATTTTAAAAGTTCGCTGGATACTGAACCTCGAATGACCCATGGATGGATCTGGAATAATAATTTTCATAATCCTCAAGTCATTATCTTAAGAGGGAACGTATTGTTCTCCTAATTAAGTCCATCCACACGCTGTGCATCTTCCCATGCAAATGCACTGTGCATAAACTAATTAAAAGAAATATACAGCCACAAGGACTTAAACTGTCTTTTATGCAATCTCTTTAAATTATAAGGAGTCTCCCTCCTCCCTTCTCTCTCACACACACTATAACAAGGGACTCAGCGCCATATTCAGAAGGGAAAAACCACTGAGCAGTTTTTGGATCAGAATCTGTAATTCCCCAGAATTTATTAGAAAGCCTTTGTTTTATGTCATTTTTGTGAGGGTCTTGCATGTGTAGAAGACCCTAATTAAGAGAGAGAGTTATGATCGTTTAATGGGAGACAGTCTCTGTCCTGAAGAGCTTACAGTCTAAACAGACAAGGCAGCCAAAAGCTGCAGGAGCCTCGTTTTGCAGGCATTGAAGAGTTGAATGACTTTTTCAAGGTCATCCATTCAGAGCTGGAAATTGGAGGCAGATCTACCCCAGCACTCCCAGTAAGTGAGTCTTCCACCTCGAGCAGTAGACCCAAAAGACGTTATATGTAGAAATCTATTTGATGCAATAGCAATTTCCAGTGAAGCTCACTGGTATTTGGTTAGCTGGGAAATGGCTGTGAAAAAGCTTAGCTTCTTTCAGTAGTTGTTTCATGATGTTCTCAGGTGCAGAGGAGGCTGTCCCACTGGAAAGCAATGTGTTAGAGGCATGTGACAATCTTAAAACAACTTCTGCCATCTCTCCCTCCTTAAGCCTCAATAGCACTGTGCAGATGCCTGCTGTGCCAGCCGGGTATGTGTATTTATGCTGTCTGTGTGCCTCATGTTGGACCATGATTTTGATGAGCCCTGGATTGGCTTCTGTGTTTGGCTGCAACAAGGTCATGAATGAAGCAGTTTAAAGGATGCCATCAGGGTTGGCCTTTTTGCTGTAATCTCCCTTCTTCTTTGCAGAAGAGGAGGAGTGGAAGCTCTGGATGCTTGCTATTTCTGCTTGCTATTTCTACTTCTCTTGTAGGATGTGTGTCTGGTGTTCGCACATCTGCCAGAGCACTGCGACATTACTGCTTGCTCTCCTCCTCCTCTAAGAAATCAAGAGCAACCTAAGTGTTTTGTCTAATATATCAACATAGCCTCCCAGATCCAGGAAGGGATTGTCTCTGCATACCGACGTGCTAAACTGGAGGGTAGCCTAAACCAATGAGTAGACCCGCAAAGTAACTTGGATTTTTCTATTGCTCAGGCTTTTTCCCCCAAACACCTTTCTTGGCTACTGTGGCTACAGGATGCCCCTGGGACCTCTGGGCTGGAGCAACAGTCTTGCAAAGTGAATCTGTGTGTAATGATGGAGCATCTCAGTGTTTTCACTGGACTTGAATGGTCTTCAGTGGGTTTGGTGGTAGAGAGACTGGCATTTGCAAATCTCACATGTATGACTCTGGGCCTGATCGGCACAAAATCTGTGGATGACAGGTCACAGCAAACAGGACAGTCAGCAAAGGAATAGTTGGTGAGTAGCCTGTACTGAGACAACTGCCCAGACAAAGAAGTTGATGTTTCTGCTGAGGAGAACTGAGACAATGCATCTGTGCTCACCCATGAGAGAAGATGCAAAGCCAGTTGTTGTGCAGCTCAGCTGCTCTGAAATAGGTGGAATAGTATCAGCTAGTAGATGAAGATGGGTTGTGTAGCCCACTGTCCTGCAGAAGCCCTTCTGAGACCTGCTAAATTGACATTAGTTGGTGCCCGTGGCTCCTGAACAAGTGATACCTGTGAACATGGAGGTAATGGAGGTGCAAATTTCAGAAATCATCCATCACTGTGAGTAAATGCCATCCACAATGGGACTAGTTCAGGGGGGAATGGCAACCAAGCCCTCAACAGCCCTGGCATGGTTGGATAGGAATTTGCACATAAATTCTGAGAAAGCACAGGGATTTCCTCACTCTCTTTTATAGCGGGTGTTTATACGTACTACGTGGAAGGTGAAATTTCCTTAGGCTGGTCTTGATTACTGTCTCATTTTTTTGCAAGTAGCAGGTCCCTTGACAGCATCCCTACCAATGCAGCAGTCCTTAAAAAAAGGAACTGGAAAAGGAGGGTGAAGAAGAGCCCAGCTCTGCGGCTGGGAGGCCCATATAGCTCAGGATCAGAGGGAACAGGCAGCCCTTCTCTTATCTGATGTAGCCTGAAGAGCAGACAGATAGAACTGCAGCAATCAGTATGATGGGAATGTGGTGGGTGGACTCTACCAAGAGAAAAGAAACCCTCCCCTCCATGGATGAACCTTCATCTATGTGTTTCCCCCCTCTCCAGCCCTCATTCCAGTAAGAGGGAGGATCTTTTTCCCCATCCAGCAATGAGATGAAAGAGTGCCCCCCATTTGACACTTCATGAGTTGGCTGAACCCTACAAAATGATCTTCATAAAATCCTGATTCCAAAGCATCAAAGCCTTTTCCTGACTGGTAAAAACCCTAAAAATTCCTGGAAGAACTGCCAAAGGGCAATGGGGCTTATTCTGTCAACTGCCTTCGGTTAGAGCTGGGTTTGGTTATTTATGGGGGCTGGGGGAGGCAAGAACTTTCCAGATGGGCGGCTGAACCAAATATAACAACGATAAAAATCAATGCAGTTATGTGAAGGGGGAAAAACGCCTGCTCTGAAGGGCTGCATGAGGCACACACTTCTTTTTGCTGAGACATCCCTCAGCACGGTGCTGCTAATGGCATCCCACCTTGTCCCTCTGCATTGTACAGACACCTCCTCTGTGTCTGCTTTTGTCTGTGACTTTTGTCTCCCCAGAAAGGTTGCAGGGTTCTGATATCCAGGTCATGCTGGAACTCCAAAGAAGCAGTTCTGTCTCTTGTCAAATCATGGCTCAGACAGAATTGGTGTGTGAGGGATCAAGGCTGGGACACAGGATATCAAATGGGTTCCATGGAAACCCTTGGATGAAAGGCAAAGTGAAAGATGAACATTTCATGTCTGAAATATCTGAAGAAATTTGCTGTTGCAAAGTGATGGTGAGAAGGAACTGAGTGAGCAGGGAGACAACCCTCAAAATCCTCTGGGTTCTTAAGTCATCTTGAAAGATTAATTGTGATCAATTAGAGCCCTGTTGGTGTGCATGGCACTGCATGGTTATGAGTCAGAGCAAAAAAACTCTGTCCCTTTTCCAAAGGCATTGCAGTTCAGGAGCACAAGGGAAGAAAATGCATAAGAAAAGGCAGAACATATGGGACTGGGACTGATCATTAGGTTTTTGTACTCATCCAAGAATAGAGGAGGAGGATTCAGTAATTCCTTCAAGAAGGAAACTTGCTTGCCATCTACTCTGGGAGGACACATGCTGAGTATCTGGTGTAAGCGGGAAGAAGGCAAGCAGTCAAGACTGAGGGGGAGAGATGCAATATCTGGTGAGAAAGGAAATTTGCTGGAGAGGGTTGGAGTTGGTGACTGCAAATTATCTGTCTGAAGCTCCCTTGGGCTTTCTACACTAGTGAAGTTTTGGATGCCTGCATGGGTTGTTAATAGACACACAATTAGCCAGCCCAATATCATCATCTTCCGAGTGTTGATCTTTATTTTTGGAGGTGTCCTTTGCTGGAAAACTTTCAGTACTGTCATGGAGTGGATACGCAAAGTCTAAGTTCTCCCTTCGGAAATAGCATTTTTCTACTGTCCTCTTCTACTGCTTTCAGCCTGGTATTCACACTCACCTGGTATTCTTGGCCTCACTTGTCATCCATTGTATGTATCTGCTGTTGTAAAGTTGGTGAGACTCAGCCTACTGAGGTTGCTGTTCACCACTGCACAGTGCATTCCAGCTCTCTAGGTAAGTCTAATGAAAGTGGGGGGATTACTCTGCCTTACTCAACCGACAGAGCCTTATTCAGTTGGGTTTCTTTGTTTAGGTCAGGTTCTACACCTCTGTCTGTGGTCCCACCATCAGGTTGCCTTTCACCAGCCTGCTGCCCTGTGGGAGCCCAGCCCTAACACTGCCATCAGCTCCTCCATCACAGCTCCTCTCTCTGCTCCTCACCCACCAATGGACCCTGCTCGCAGCACTTCAGCAATTTGGCACGAGAAGGTCAAGATGAGGTGAGTGATTTGCTGGTTGGATGGTAAAACCCTTGTTACTTGTTAAAGACACATGAGATAAGAGATGCCATTGATGTTTTAAGGTGTTCTTATCATAGGCCTTAGTCCGAAATGACACTGTTCATCCACGCTTTCTCTCCAACTTATTGATGAAAATGGAGAATTTTCTCTTGCTGTCTCCAGTCTCTGGAAAGCCCCTAGACAAAAGAATTTTTCAGACACATCATTTCCTTTTGTGAATCAAACTCTAACCCCTTAATGTTCAGCAAATAATTTGTTCCAAAGGGACTGTGTTGTATGTGATCGTAATTACATTTGGTTTTTAATAATCATAAACACTCTTGTTTTCTAAGAACCAGCAAAACTGATTTCCAAATCATTTAATTTGAATGGCATGTTTTGTGTTTGTGTAGCATCTTCTCCCCCATAAGCACTTCTAAAGAAAAACAAACAATGTATTAAAAAAAGAAAAAGCAAGTGTGGGGGGAAAAAAACCTTGGAGAACTTTAAAAGACTCTAAACCTGAAAAGGGAGGGTGGGATCAGCTAATTTGTCCCTCTTTTGTGTGGTTTATTAAGCCTTTTGTTCTGGAACGCATGGGTTCAGTGGGAAAGCGGTTTTTGATATATAATGTATTTACTTTTGCTAATTAATTAAAGCAGTATTCATATGAAAATGCCGACTGATAATGGCTTTCACAGCAACAACTGTGTTTTTTAAAGTAGCAACTTTTAATTACAAATTGACTGGCAGAAATATATAAACCCAAATATTGTTCCGCTGATTTCCTTTTAACTGTGTTACTCTTGCTTGATTTATCGGATTAGGGCTTTTCACACATAGTGCGTACAAGATATTGTTTTTAATGAGAAATTAAAAGATTACCAACAATACCCATAAACCATTAAAAACACAAACTCTAGATGAATGGTAATTAGACAGAATGATTTGAGGCTGATAAATTGAAAGCAATTAATGTATTTGTTTGGGATTCTGAAGATAGCTCTGGGTGTTCCAGAAAGCACTGAACGGTTCAGATTTGGTGCTGGATTGCATGTGGAGATACCTGCACCGCTTCAAGTGTCCAGGGTATGAGTAAAGCACCAGTGGAGAAGATGCTGACAGGGCTCTGTTGGGCTTGATAAGGGGGAGCAGTGAAAATTATACAAAAAGGTTTTGTGGGGAGAGCTAAAGGCATGTATCAGAGCAGGGCTTCAGTGGATCAAACTGTTTCTGTGTTTCGCTGTTATCTGTGACAGTAACGTAAGGGAAAACTTGAGGAGGTCAGAGGGGGGAAAGTGCTAAACCATCTGTCCTGTGGTTTATCAAGATCGCATCTTTTGCTCAACTCAAGCAGCCATGAGTCAATAAGCCTGCACGAGATGCTCTCTTTTGGGAGATGAGGAGGTTGCATTAGTTTAATGGCGTCTTGTAACACCAGCAAGAGCATCCTGTTTCTATTCTTTCTCTTGTTCTTGGCAAAGCAAATGTTTTGGGATTCTATTTCAGCAAAAGGAAGTACTCTCGGGTGGTGATGCCTTTTGATATTGTGTGTCTTGTACTTGGGTCTAGAACAGAGCTCACCATGATTTCCCATCTCTGGAGAATTTCTTAGGACAAGAAGAATAGCCAGAATCAAGTAATCTTCTAAATCTCTCTGCTTAAGAATCTTAGAATGAAATAGCGCACTCCACCTCAAAACCCTAAAGCCCCAGACAACATATGATCTGAAACATCTAATTTCAATTTTTACTATTTTTATTTTCAAGTCTTGTCTGAGTGTAAGTTAAACAGAACATTGGAATGAAGAGTCATGGCAAACAAAAAACTGAGATCTTTTCCTCATTTTCCCCCAAGTCAGAACTATCCATCAGAATCAGCCCCTTCTTACATGCAATGTTTTGCTTGTGATGATTTGTTATTTTGGGGTGTGTGTGTGGTATTTTTCATTAAAAAAATTCTTGACATGGAATTCTGCAAGTGGAACTCCCTTCTTTCTCCACCATCAGCTTATCTCTCTATTCCAATCCCTCCTTTAGATGTATTTCTTCCATGAGTGCTTATCCACTGTAGAAAGAAATGCGTTATTTAACAAGGCAAGAGCAGGAGAACAGTGTGTGCCCTTCAGGTTTAACCATCAGCTACTGTCTTGCTCAGGGAACCAGGTGTCCAAGCTCTTGACAGCACTCAGCAGACTGGATGCTGGGTGGGTGCTCAGTTCTTTTTGGAAACCTGGTTATGTTGTATTCCTAAAGAAAACTGTTAGACTGAAACAGATTTTTTTGAGGCTTTGCACTTGAAAAAAAAATCTTTGTCAGTGGAAACTCCGTGGCTTGTCAAATTTAGGGCCCAATTCTTTTACCTGTTGACTGTCTTCCAGGCACTCTTAAATGTTGCAGGTGCTCTGAAGCTTCTATTTGCCCCAGCCCTGTGTTCTGTCCCTGGGGTGCTGTCAGCTGTGGCTCCATCCCGGTGCAGCACAGGGATGTTTGCTCTGATGCTCATGGAGTGATCTGTTAGGGCTCTCCTTCATCCACCCTACTGGAGTCATGGTGTTTGCAGAGGAAAGCAGGTGTGTTCACCAGGGAGGTGTGTCTTTCCGGGGATGAATGGGACTGGGTAGCGTTTTGCCTGGTGGGCTTGCTCTGGGGAACACTTGCTGGGTTGTTGCCGCTGCTGTGTGGTAGCGTCTTGGGCATTTCATAAAGTATTTTTTATTCCTCGTACACCAGATCAGCCATCAAATTAACAAATAATGTCTTTGGAGGAGCCACCTGGGACCTATTGCAAAAGCTGGATGCCAGTAAAATCCAGTTGCATGTTGCAAAAGGGAAAAGACCAATAAGGAAACAATAACAGAAAAGCTCCATTAAAAAGGCATATGGATACAATGTTGCTGGCCCAGTTAATGAACCTGTTATATTCAGTAGTGCAATAAAATCCCAAGTAATTGCAAATGAAACTTAATGCCTTGTAAAAGAGTTCAGCTCCTTTCTTCCATAGCTACAGCTTTTTGAAATAAAGGCCTGATCCAGCAGGAGGTGTATGTGTGCTGCACAGCTCAAATAGTGTTTTAGGAAACATCTGATTAACTGTGGACAATGTTAAAGTTGTTTGAAATGTTCTGGCTTTTCTGGCCAGCCCAGCCTTCTGCAGAAGGATGTGGAACAGGGCAGCACATGGAGAATTTGACCTCGACCTTGTGCGTGTGGGATCTTGCATATTCTGGTCCTCCCTGCAGGCACAGGAATCACTTCAGACTGGTCCAACCAGGAAACTACTGAGATGATGGTTACCTTTTTTTCCCCCCTATTCTCAAATCTGTGTTTCACCATCGGACTGACTAGAGTGGTAGGCTCAAAAACCCTGCAAAAGCAAGGCAGAAAAGTCCTTCTAACCTTGTCTCTGTGTGTACTCTTTCTGGGCATTGATCCAGATTTTTCCTGACTTTGTACAGTAAAAGCTGTAAAAAGCAAGCTTCAAGCAAACCCCATTTGTGTGGGGGAAATAGACTCATGATTTCCCTCTCTATTGTAGATTTTGGAAAGTAATAGTTTCTTTTAAGTCACAGGGTTAAATCCTGATTGTCTTTACTCAGCTCTCAAGTCAAAACTTCCTTTATGTGAGTAAGAAATATGTAGGAGGAGGGGATTTGCAGCACCAGCATTTTGTAGTGAGGATGGTGATATTTTCTAGTTGTTTAGTGGCCAGTCTATAAGAATTAAATAACTGCTTGAGAATTTTAGCTTCGTTTCAAAGGCATGTTTCTAGTCCTTAACGTTCGTGTGAACTCCACCACCCTTCCCCGCCCCTCCCCGATGTAATTTGAAAGTGTGACTTGGTTATGCCTGAAAGGCTCAGGATCCAGAAGGCAGGGAAAAATAATCCAAAGCTGATTGTTATTAAAAACAAACATCACCAGCCCCCTCCCCAAACTGATAGTATTTGAATTCCTGGATTTGCCTTGCTGATTTTGGGCCAAGGGAACTGCCGGCAGGTAGAAACTTGACGTGCATTAGATCAGAAGCAGGAGCCTGGCAGTTTGATTGAAAATGGCCTGAGCATGTTGAGCCTGGGGAGCAAGCGCAAAGTGGGGAGTGCAAGGACAGAGTGAGTGCTGCAGAGGGAAATACCAGCCCTTAGAGAAAATCCTTCCTGCTTCCACCCATAAAACCCCATTTTTCAGGAGAGAAGTATCAGTCCTGCCAAGGCTGATATCCCCTCCTCCTCCTTTACTAATCAGGTTTTCATTTAATTTGCAATGCTTCGTTTCCCCACATGAATTGACTATAGTTGGCAGATAAAGCTGTGAATGGCCCTTTTAAGTTCAAATGATGATTCTAAGCTGCACATTCCTCAGTTTAAAATGTGCAGTGTCCTTCTTTCCTGACGTGTGCTGGCAGAAGTCATGGGGAGCACCCTGAGAAATAGCCCCTGCTTTCATTGTTGTTCTTTCCTTCCTCTGATGGCGTGAGGCAGGGGTACAGTCAGTCTAAACTGACAGCATCTCTATTTCAGCAGTTAGTCTGTCCAGTTCATTTTTTGACTGAGCTGTGGCACGCTATAAGCTTTATCTTGATTCTGTGTGGTTGACAATAAAGGGGCAAATTTCTGAAATTCTCGTGGGATTTCCAGAGAAATTTCCCTCCCCCTTTTTCCCCTTGAAAGGAAGCAACCTCCTGCAAACTCACCAGCCCACTTTTCTTACAGAGTTAGAGCTGCCGTCCTCTATTAGCTTCCTGCGTAACCATGGGTTTGACTTGGCTTTTCTCAAGGTTCGTGCTGAAATTGGTCCAACGCATTATCCTCACATCTGCCCACGCATGTGAATTCCTCAGTGTCAAAAGCTGGTTAGGATCCATATAAGCCATGGCATCTCTCTGTCTGTGCCCCTTCGTCCACCCCTGTGAAAAATGTATGGCACTGTAAATGGAGGCAATGCAAATATATACCAGGTGGGGAGCCTTAGTGATACGGAACTCAGAGATGAGGGCGGTGAAGACACTATTAGAGTTTTTCAATAACAAAATGTGCAAGGCTGTCCCTTAAAACTGGGTGTGAAGTCTGCTGATGTTGATGCAAAGATTTGTATTGATTTCAGCAAACTTGGCATCGGTGCCTTCAAAAGCAGCAAGGAATGTGGTCCTAAGCAGATGGTACAGTTGTGGCAGAAGGTAGGCCTTGGCATCTGTGCAAGGACCCTAAATAAGACTTCAGGTATTTCAGAAGTGCTCATTAGGAAAGAGATGGATCCTATACTCGGGCTGTATACATCAGAGGCCAGTGGATGTTGTGTGCTTTGGAAACTCAGCTCCTTTGATTAAATGAGAACACAGTGTATTTTCAGATTTGGTTTCAGCTGTAGGTGTTAAGTGCTTGAAAGTCTACTTCTGAACTAATTTTTGAAGACTGCCTACCTGTCTGTTTCAAAACTTAATTTTGCAATGTGTTATGTTCCTTCAGCTTTAGGGTCTGCACGTATACGTTAAGTCAAGGACCTTAGAAGGATCACTGTTGGGAAATTGAAAAAAAAAAAAAAAAAGTATATGAACATTTGAGATCACTTTAGAAACAGCAGGCCAGCCAGCAATTTCACAACTAGATCTTGATTTGAACTCTGAAACCCCAGCAAAGTTGGGGGTATGTGATCCCAAGACTGGGGTTGTCTAAACATGGAAATCACTCAGAACTCAAGTCAGCAAAAACGTATGTAAAGCACTGAATAAACGCAGCGGTCATGGGCAGCTAATCTTCCCACCCAGGAGCACAGGTATTCTCAGTACGCAACCATTATCATCTAAAATACTACCTGCCCCATTGCAGCCTTGATTTGGTCTCCTTGCCTGTGGATTAGATATAAGGAATATAAAACAAAATGTGTGCACAAAACCCTTGTGTCTCCTTTGCAAATTCAGGCTGTGCACATAGCTAATTCTTTTCATGTTAATCTACACTTACAACCCGATAACAAGCTAGAGCTTTCTTCCAACCAGGCTTGATTAAATTTGGAAGATTTCTTCCCAACAGGAGAACCCTTTCTGCTTTCATGCAGTAAACATGATTTTGTGCTTTCTGTATTTCCCTTTTTTATTTTTATTTCAGGAATTCTTTTTTTCCCTTATTATTATTATTATGAATAAGCTAGTTTTAAATCAATTTCAACAGCTGGAATTAATTTTCCTGTTACTGACTCTTCACTTGGGCCTGTCACAGAGCGGGAGGCTTTCTATTAGCATAAACATAACTGAAAGCTCTGGAATTTGCATTAATGTACTTTTAACAAGTTGACAGTCTTTTGGCACATGCTCCTGAGATCTGAGAAGCAAGGGAAAAAAAGACTGTATTATACCTTACACTGGCTGGATTGTAAGAAGCTGTCAGGTAAAACCTCAGGTTTCTATTCCTACTACAAAAATATGGGACAAAATATCCACTCATAAGCAGGTGCATATATCTGACAATTTTGCAGAGCCCTTACTGCTTGCCTCTGAGCCTCTGAAAGACCATGCTCACAACTCAGGAGCGAGCTGTTTTATTGTTATTTAACGGATGTGGAACTTGCATAAGGGCTGGAGGTGCTGAGGCTCAAAATATTTTACAAAGTTTCAAAAGGGTCTCAGGAAATGTATATTTTAGTGACAAGGCAATGGGCACTTTGAAAAGTTATCCAAATGCTGCTAAATACATTAGAAGGTGTGTCAAATAAAGATCTGGTCCTGCCAGCTCTGTACTACTGTGAGGTAGGATTTCCAGAGCGCTCAGCATGACAGTTTTGCCAGCAGATGACAAGAACTTAAGACCCAAAAACAGAAACAGTGGTTTTTATACATCTCTGTTTAAACCAAATAATTGAAGTGAGGGGTTTTTCATTTGCTTCCAGCTCCTAAGTGGCAAGTGAATTGTGGCCAAACCTGGCCTTCATTAGTCACAGGTCCAGAACCCAATTTGTGGATGAAGAGAAGCTGGATGGTTCCACCAAATGGCATGGCTGTGGCAGCAAGGCCTTGAAGGAGGATGAACATTTGCAAAGCTGGTGGTGGTGACATTTGGCTGAACTCTGCTGGCGTTACAGTCAGTGTGTAGAAGTAGCTGGGCTACTGCTGGGTCAGTGTGGGCAACCAGTCTGTGCACCAGTGTCTGTGTGAACGGGTTCTGCCATGGCTGGAAGCTGAGAGTTAACTGAGCCCTGCACTGCAGGCATCGGTTGTATCACAGCCAGCCGTGGGTAGCTCTGGATCCCTCAGCGATATAGATGTTCTGCTGGCACATCAGTGGGGCTGATGTGCGTATTTAAAGAATGCAGTGTTTTCACTGATTATTTAGGAGAAGGATGTTACAGTATTTGCAAAAAATGTACAAGCCAACCTCAAATTTGTATGTATATTTATGTGTATGTGTTTCCAGTTATATCAGAAAAGTAGGCAGGAGAAAATACTTGGGCTGCAGATCAGACTTAGATTAGTTGCTACGGGAATAAAAGAGAATACAGAGAATTGAGGGAATCCTTTAAACTACAGGATTTATTAAACTGAGTTCTTATTTGACTGTTTACTTAGGCCCTACATTAAGACAAAAATGTGTGTTTAGCCAGCTCCTCCTGCTGGATCCAGAGCAACTATTAAAGCTTATTTCCATAGAGATATTGCTGATACTGGCCCCAGAACAGAGAAGAAAGAGGCCTGGGAGAGCTGCTGAGCTTAGTGGCACTCAGCTCGCTCTGCGGCCGGGGGCTCGCACAGCCCCCTCGCAGCTTGGCAAGGGGAGCCTGGCTTGATGCTTACATGGTAAAGCAGCTGCCAGTGGTTTGGCAAGGCTGTGGAATTCATCTCCTCCAGGATTTGTTTCCTGGGTTGGCCTCTTGGGTTTGAGGAGACCAAAATGGTACCTGTTTGGTCAGGAAACTATGACTCGATCTGGCTGGCATGGGAGGGATGCTATGCTCCTTACAGTCAGTCATATGGTAATTGTCTCACTGCTGGGAAGAGTCACCGAAAGGTCTGCTAGTTAATTAGCAGGGGGATTGTAAATAGCTAAAACCTGACTGAATTCCTCTGTCAGCTCAGGACAGGATCCTCCTGCCACTCCTCTTCCTGCCTCTTCGCTCTTTGACCGCAATCGGTTATTATGGAGATAATTTTTCCTCTCACGGCTGCTGTTCCAGTCACTACCATGACACTCGCTGTGGCTGTTATTCATTGCCTATAAGAAAATGAACAACTCAATGCTGTGGAAGAGCAGTATCCCCTCAATGCCCTTGGCAGCCATTGTGTCTTTCCCTTTCCCAAGGATGTTGCCTGAGAACATTCTGGTCCGCTCGCATGCTGCCGTCTTCTCTTGCTTCCACTGATGGAAGGTGCTTGAAGTACATCTGCCCAGCTGTGACCAAACCTCATCTAAGTTCTCCAGAGCTAATCTGCCTGTCTACTTCTGGCTGCATGGAGGGCCTAGTGCCTCCACCAGCATTGACTGCATCATCATCAATTGTGGGCATTGCGTGAGCCAATGTTGATGGCATCAGGCCCCTGGTCAGGGTTCGTGCATGTGAGCGACAGGCAGAGGGGCTATGGGCTGGGAAAGCTTTGCAATGGTGGGAAGAAGAGTGTGGGAGGGGAAAAGGGAAGAGTAGTTTGGTTTAGAGATACTGTCCACAGCGCTGATTCACCGGGCTAATCGGATCTTGGTGGCGTTTTTCCTCCAGTATCTGCTTTGGGCGTCTGTCACTGTTTTTGAGAATTTATCTTTCTCATCTGAACTTGTGTTTTTTTTGTTGTTTTTTTTTCCTCTCTTCATTCAATGCCTCTAAGAGGAAAACATTTAAAAACAAAATGTCCTTTTCTCAGAGTCCAGTAGGCCTGAGCTGTGATAAAGTTTCTTCTCATGTGGATTGCCAAGGAACATGGTTACCTCATGGGCAGTGGCCAGCCAGGACTACTACAGCCTCTGCTGAATTTTTCCTTTTTTGGTAGGAGTTCTCAGTTATCCTGTGTCTCCAAACAGTACTTCAGAGCCATGCAAGTATTTCCTTTTCTCTGCAGTAAAGGCTGCTGTATAGTCATTTTCAGTTGAAGGATGTCCCATGGCACAGATCCTGAGGGTGAGGGTCTGAGGCCTTTCCTTAAGTTACCCTGTTTCAGGCAAGCTTGAGTAATGGCAGACTGTGATTTAAACTGGCAGCCCTAATGGGGAGGCATTGGAGAGAAACACTGTCTTGCCAAGTAAGTCTTTGTCCATATCCTCCCACAAAATAAACTTAATGAAAAATACTTGGAAAGCTTTTATTATAGCTCAGGTTCTGATACTTGGATGGGTTGGAGCAACTGGTGTGGAGCTCCACTCTGCCTTGTGCAAACTGACCTGCATGGACTGAGGTGAAGGCATGAGCTAAGAGGAGCTTGTGATGACCAGTGGCCAAACCTCCAAACTCCACAGCATGGGAAAAGAGGTTCAAGTGTTGTTATTATTATCTGGAAGCTGAAACCTACCCTCCAGCCTCTGTTGTATCTGTTAAGCTGAGCACAGCATGAGAGGGGGGGCTGTTCGGGGAGTATCTGATAAAAGAACTTTAGCCATGCAAAGCCCCATCACTGAGACCTCTTCATAAACATCATATGTTGTTAATTCAACCTTGCATGCATAAACCAACATTTGTGGTGATTATTTCTATTTTCTAGAGGAGAAGTTTTAAAATATGGAAATGGAGATATTTGCACAACCAGTTAGCATCCATTTCATATTATTATTAAACATGCGTATTACAGAAGTGCCTAGAGATGTTATAGGAGGTCTTCACTGAACAAGGCACAGAATGTACCCAGGGGAGATACGCTTTGCTACAAATAACTTGAGGCAGTCCTAGCCAGGGCAGAGAGTTGGGCAGAGAGAGAGGAAGCACAAGGGCTGAAGAGACCTGCTGTCAATATATTTGCTTGTTGAAATTCAAGAGCTTGATATGAGGCAATGAAAGGAGATCAAATGCATTTGTAAGTAGAGACACAGGCTGTACTGACCTGTTTTGGAATACTTTGGCTGAGGATTTGGGAGTGAGTGAGAATGAGAACCCTTTGTCACTAGAGTGAGTGTTTTGTGCATTTGAATTTCTACCATCTTGAAAATGGGGAACCTCAGCTGAAGGTTATAGCCAACCTAACTGCATCCCAAATGGGGCTGGTGTGGCACCAACCCCAACCTGTTTCTTGCAAACAGGTTCCAACCTAGAGAGTTAAGTCATTATTTCCAGACACCAAAAATGTAGAAATGCCAGTTGTCAAGGTGTCCCGCTATCATGCAGTGACAGTTGTGATGCCTCTCTTCTTGCTGAGTAACACCATAACCCAAAAGATTCATGCTAGATTCTAGAGGCTATTCTTGGAGTAAAGCAGGATTTGCTTTGCATGCCTTATCCTGTATAAGCTATTTCAGTTATCCTTCCTACTCACTGGTGCCTTTGGCCTGATCCCTTATTTCCCAGAATGAAGTATCTCTGTATGTGTTCTTTTTGTCCATTAGCGAAGGATTTCCAGTAGCATTCAGGTTTGGTTAAACTCTGCTGTTACTGAAACCATAAGGTGTTTTTCCACTGACTTTGGAAGCTGTTAGAGCAGGTCTCGGTGCTGTGGGAAATCCCATGCCAGGTGACTGAGGAGCTGGGGATGGGGCTCAAAGGATCTGGCATGTTTTATGGCAGAAGCAGTATTTTAGAGGGAAAACTGTCACGGAAGGCAATGTTTCTGTGATGTGGCAGGTTACCTTGCCTACGAGTGTTGTGGCACAACCAAGAGCCCTCTCCTATCTCAGGGTGAGCACTTCTCACTGCTGTATCTGGCACACTGGCAGCAGGAGCCCAAATTGAGCTTTGAGTGCATGGGGGAGGCTGTAAGAGGGAGCCCAGGTTTATGTGGCTTCAAG
Source organism: Nycticryphes semicollaris (assembly GCA_013400055.1). Classification (NCBI taxonomy): domain Eukaryota; kingdom Metazoa; phylum Chordata; class Aves; order Charadriiformes; family Rostratulidae; genus Nycticryphes; species Nycticryphes semicollaris. The sequence continues at coordinate 202,459 of VXBJ01000760.1, read as the reverse complement.
GAAACCTGGCTGCAGCCTCCATCTCATTGTCATCACCCACAACTTCAGAACCTTCCTGTGATACCAGGACGGCCATTTGTTACAGTTATCACAACGGTAAAATTGTCATGGGTAAAAACATCCCATTGTCCAGAAACACAAGACAATAGCATCGGCCAAGAGGGCCCATCCTCCACACCCCCCTTCCCCTCGCGACTCCTCCACACTCAGGAAGTGGCAAGGCTGTACTGTGTGGCCAAAAACAAGGCAGAAAAACTCTAGTGAAAAAGGGAGTTAGAGCTGATCGGTAAGCCAGGCATGGGCACTGAACATCTCTCAAGAGATAAGTCTCTGACGCTTGATTCTTTTCAGTCCTTTTGGAGACCGTGATAAGGAGGCGGCAGTTGCTTTGTCAGGGTTGCTCACGCTCTTTTGTGCAGCCTGTTCAGTCACTGAACTTGTTCAGATAAGACAAACATCTAAACTCCATTTCCGGAGACACATACCAGTCTTTGCACTCAGGCAATGGTTATACCAGGGGTGGGCTGCTAGAGACAGGACTGATGTTGAACGCCTGTAAGAAGGACGCTCCATAGTAGCTGGTGGTTCTGTGTCTCCTTTGCTTCCCTGGAGCTCCAAAGGTGGACTCCAGACTTTCCAAGCGGTCCAAAGATCTGGTATATTTGGCAAAGGTGGCCGCAAGAATCTCAGCTGCAGAGATGGAAGTAGGTCTGACAAACTAACCAATATTCTGGGTGCTTTGGGCTGAGCAGAGCTGGGTCCTCTCAAAGTCTGGTCGCATCTGGGCTGGTGTGTATCGCCTTTGCAGGATTTGTGAGTCCTCAGCCATCAGAAGAAAACTTGTAGTTAGTGAGTGCTTCTGCCACTGCTGAAAGGCAGCCACGAGGGAATAGAAACGTGATTGATTAAAGTGAACAATGTCTGGACACAATTGTTTAGGACAGACGGTGCAGGAAAATAACGTAGACAACTGGAAATCTGCAGAGAATTTCCTAAGGTGTCAGGACATGATAAATGCCTGAGGTAGAAAACAGTCTGGGTGTTACTGAGTGCCCCTGCTGCAAGAAGTGCTGGAGCAGCTCTTTGTAACTGCATATGACTAGAGTTTCTTTCTAAAACCTCATCCAAACTAAAAGATTTGCTTTGGGGACCAGTCTTGACTAGAAGGAAGAAATACTCCCCATCCAGTTGCCCTAATTTTTTCAGCTTCTATGTTTTCTGTAGAGGGCTCCCAAGTAACTACTCCTCTTGCTTTTACCTCTGAGCTCTGAGAAGACGTTGCCTGAGTTGATATGGGCAGATGTACATCAAATGGCTAGAACTGTTCCTACTTCAGCAGAAGAAGCAGACTCGGAGCAGTTATGCTGTCTGGGCAGTGAGGGTTATGGGAAGCTGTGTCCATGGGTGTTATGTTTCCTATTTTGAGACTAAATGCGAAAAGGCTCAGATATATTTTGTGTAGAGACCTGTAGGTTTCAGAAGCATTGTAATATGTCTGAATATATTTTGCTTGTAGGGTTTCTGGCATCTCCCAGTCTGGCAAGAAGCAACCAAGCTTTTGCCTTCTCCTGGCCAGCTAGGGAAGTAAATACATCTAACAAACCTTCATGCCCCAGCAAAGAGTCAGTTCCTCAGCAAGGGGGTGATTCCTTGAGTCGGATAGTAGCAACCTGAAAAACACTTGTCTTGTTCTCCTGGCCTGGCATGAGACATGTCCTCACTGCGTGCTACCCACCATGAGTGACCTGAGGTCCCTTATTCCCATAAAAGATCCATTTAAAAACTCATGGTATTAGTCTGCAGCTCTGTGCTCAGCCTAATGGGAGGCTGATCCAGTAAACCTTGGAGGAGATGAGAAAATATGTCAATATTGGAAAGGAGGGACTGCAGGAAGAATGTGGCATATTTTTATTTTTGTGGGAGGAACTTCCTGGTGACTTTTTTTTTTTTGAGAGTGAAAATCATGGGGTTAACCTTAGCTTCACAGCTGTCTCCTAAATCAGGACTGGCCCCTTGCAGCCTCCTGAGGCCTGGGTTCAGTGGACCTGAGTGTCCAGCCTAAGGAGCAAAAAGAGCCATGAACTGCTTCTCAGGAGAATCCCTCATGAAACCGCCATCTCACACAGGGTCAGTCTACACACCAGGATACCAGTAGCAGACTGGTGTTGGCTTGTCCTGAACTGGGGGCCTAATTTTGTTGATGTTGTACAGTGAAAATGGATGTACTTTTGGGACTGCTGAAACATTGAGAACTGGCTTCGTTATTCTATCTCAACCTCTTCTGAGATCCTTATGTGAAGGGATTTAACAGAAAAATCTCTTTCCCCTCCTCAAACAGATTTCAGCTAAAAGCCACTAACAGAGCTGGTGGTCTTCAGCCCTCAAAGGATTTGGTCCCCATTGAAAGCACTGTCACCACTATGTCCCCGGGGGCTGTTCCTCCCCGTGACCCTACACAGTGCTCAGTTTAACCCTCATTGAGCAGCACTTGCATCACTTATGCATCTAATCCCATTTATAACCCAAGATACCAGTTATAAGATGCCAATAAATTTTAAAAACCATACAGTGGAAAGGCCTATTATTAGGCCATCTAGGATGCTGTTCTGTCAGAGCAGGGTTATTCAATTAACTGGGATTCAAGTCATTAGTATGGCAGGTGTTTTTTTGTTAATTGCTACTACCAGAGCAATGATTTAAAGCATTTCTGAATTTCAGTGACGTTTCCGTTCGCTGCCAGTTGCCCAGGGTCAAATATTAGGCCTAAGGCATGTGATGGTGTCCTGCTGCAAAGAGCAACAGAACAGCCTGTCCTGAGAGATGCACTTTCTGGGAGGAATGGATGCACACAGATTTCCTCTCCTTTCTCGTGCTGCATTGGATTCTCTTGTACCGATCTCTCAGAAGTGCCTGTGTAATGGTGTGGATTTCCCAGCTTTTCCCAAACTTTTTTCTCCAGGGGCTGTGAGCATTTATGGCAAGCAGTGACCTAGTCATGGTGCCAGGGACCAAGCGAATTCATGACCTCTGGCTTCACAGTTTTCCCCTGTGTTCTGCTGATGTGCTGGGGAAACTGGAGTAACGCGTTCTGCCTGCAGGCAAACCCACAGAGTTCCGCTGTCCTACGGCAGCATTTCCTGGATGGAAAAGCTTCTCCTGCTTTTTATCTGAATTATATCCATCTGTGTCCAAGGTAGGATGCACTTGCTGTGCATCTATCCCCACCCCCGGCAATACTCTTCCCCAGGTGTCAGTCCATTCTGATGCCCTCTACTTCCCCTAAGCTTTCATTTCGTTGTTGCCCTTCCCATCGCTGGACCAGCTGCTTGCCCTGATGGAAAGGCTTCCCATGTCCTTGTGGAAGGCAGCTCCCTGCGTCAGGGAACTCCAAGAGCTGCCTGAATCCTGAGCAGGGAAACTTTGTTGTTTCAAAGTCACATTGACCTGAGCGCTGCAGCAATCGTGTATAGCGTCTGCTGCCGCTGTTTCGCATGAGGGAGCTGCAGTCAAATATTAAAAAGGCAGCAAGAGCATTAAATTATTCGGCAACGGAACATTGTCATTCCTCCATAAAACTATTTTGACCTGTAGTTTTCTATGGAGTCCATTGCTCTTAAATGTGCAGTGAGAAAGGAAATTAAAAATTAATCTTTATTTCCATCTCAGAAGAAAACCTTAATTCTCTGCATTGAAATTATACTCGTAATCCAGGGTAATAAATTATAGTTTTTAATTGCAGCTAGTCACAGCCAATCAAATGGGAATGTCTCTCTTTCTCTCGCTTGCTTTAACTTTACTATGCAGAAGGACTCATGGAGCTCTGGGAAAAATTCACGTACCTTGACCCAGTCTCTTAACATTGTGTAGAATAAGCCCAGGACGCATTACAACAGTCAGGCTCTGCTCTTGTCTGGTACCCTGGAGTCAATGACCTGCAAGTAGCTCGTGGGCACTAATTGCACCATACACCCAAGGACGGGGAAATGGGTAAATTCTATCATTTCCAGGTGGAGAAGGTGCGGTGTAGCATCTTGTTCAAGGTTATGTAGCGAGTCAACGTTGAATGAGGAACAAAATTTCAATTGTGGTTCACCTGCTTTTGACTGTCAGACAGCACCCTGCTGAGCAGGTTGCCCTGCTCTAGCCCACTGACCAGCTTGGCTGACCTTAGAGCATCTGAGCTCTGACGTTGTGCCCCTTCTGTCAAAAAGGACGGCTGGTTAAAGCAGATAATTGTTTGTGCTTGGTGTCTGGTGCAAGTAACCTCTGTGTTCTTTCACGTTACAGCATGTTGCAGGTGTATAAGATGTTCCTTGGCATCTGACATTGCTGTATTGCACATGATAAAAGGTACCTTGGAAATGGGCTAACATATGGCATGCTGTAGCACAGTCTAGGAGGTGTTTCTGTCCCTCAGTAACTGATGTTTTGCATGTGCCAGCTCTTTCCATTGCTGTCCCACAATATTTGTCTGAGTATTTGCATACTCGCCACACTGCTAGATCATGCAGGCTGGCTGTCATCTCCCCCACTCACATGGAGGCATTTAGTCAGAGTTTGTTGTCTCCAAGAGCAGCCTGTAAGGTGTTCAACTACCTGTGCAGTGCAGATATCTGAAATGTTTATGTAGCACCTTCCTCTAAGCAACCCAGCCTTGGCTTTTTTGTGTTTTTTGTACCCCATCATATTGCAGACAATGAGATAGACCTGTGTTAATGAAGTGTCTTAGTAATTCTAACCTCAGCTAGGAATAGGGAGAGCTTACAGGAATGCAATCCTGGTTGGAGGAAGAAATAGCAGTGATTGGTACCTACAATTGCAATGATACCTCCTAGCTTTTTTCCCTTTTACTTAATTGTACCTGTATGTGGAAGGGTGGAAAAGAGAGAAAAAGATGGAGGAGTGGGTAAAATATCAGACACAGCTGCAGGAATTAAATGAGGTCCACCTGACCTGTCTTCTGTGGTAGCACAGTGTTTTCAATATAATCATAGTGAAGGTGTTTGTTACTAACCAGGATTAGCCTGGCATGTCTATAGTGATTGACTTGAAAAAGACTGTAAAATGTCTGCAGTCAGGGTCTTCAGTCTGTGACCCTTCCTTCTCTTGAGCTCAGTACTGTTCGTAGCAATGAGAACTATGTGGTGAAATCCTTACCCAGGATGCATAAAAAAGTGCAGACCAAAAAAGAAAATCTAGCAATGTTTTTGCCTGAGAGCACTGATATTCTCAATGAGCAGGCCCTACATTCCAGACAGGTTTTATGGGGTCTTACTCTGTATTTGTTAATGCTGGTAATTTCTAGAGAGCTTTAGGTGGACAAAAGGAAGCATTAGTGTGGGAGAAATGTCCCTTTACCATTATGGCAGATTCACACCCTCAGAAATTCTGGTGCCCACTCCACATCTCTGGTGGTGAGCTGCCATGCCCATCACCCAGGGCTGCTGTCTGTGAAGGATCTCTGAACCCTGTACTGGCCGGGCAAGGGAGCACGTGTGTGCCCTGCAGCAGGCCCTAGTGCAAACCCAAATGGTGCAAGCCCTTTGCCAGGTGACTGCCTTTCCTGGTCGAATGACGTTAACAGGACGTATGTGTGCTGCAGCAGTTGTGCAAAGAGGCTAATTTACCCACAAGAAATTTCAGAAGGGAAGAGGAGGGGCGAGGGTGGGAATGGCTGTCCTGCCTGCCGTGGGCAGTGCTCACTTGTGCGCTTGGCTGCCCCAGCCCCAGGACAAACTTGGGAGTGAAGCAGGTGGTTACAAGGAGATATATTTTTGACATTCAGGATTTCTTCTGCCATCTCTTGTCATCTCAACTCTCTCACACATTTTGTTTCACAGAGCCTGCACAAAAACTTGTGTATCATCAAGGGCTGCTTCTCTCTGAAGTCATGGAGATGTAGTTGAGCAGCTTTTTGTTTTGCCTTTGCTGCTATCAATGTGCAAGTTTTAGCTAGATTAAAGGTAACTTACGTGGGCTCACACATGGCAAGCACATCTCTGATTTATTTTATCTGAGGTTATTTTAAATGTGAATTCTATTTCTTTCCCAGGCAGATTCACCACAGCATAACAAATTGAACTGCTTGGAGGCTTTTCCTGGTGGTCTAGTTGAATTTTGCAGCCAACTTCCTTCTCATCTGGTTCTACCAATTGGATTTATTTCTAAGTAACTCTCCTTTCTTGGAGCATTTAAATATGAGTCCAAGCTCCATAGCTTTTCCACTCTTTCACTGTTTTCTCTCCTAAATTAATTCCTCACAGTTCTTAGGTTTTTGGGTTTGTTTGGGTTTTATTTCTATCTTTATTTCCCACTTTCTCTCTTAGTTTCCTCCAAATAATGCAGTGGCAAAACGATTGTTGGGCCTCTTCTACTTGTTGAACTCCAGAATGGCATCCTAGGATTGCTGCTGAGGTAAGTAATGTATACAGTTTCTTATGGCTCATGAAAAGGATTCTTAAATTTTGAATGAGACAACTTTGTGATGCAGAAAGGAGCAACTGCCAGTTACACACTCACCCAAAACCTCCGCTTCCCAGCGGGGAGCAATCAGGGAGAACAGGAGAACACCCATTGGACTATAACTTGTGTGTGTATACAGACAAGGCTCCTTCTGGAAATTAAATGGTTTATCTGAAGCTATCAGACTGCTGACTGCTCTTTAAAAGAGGTACTTCAGGGCTGGGGAAATAACTGCAGTTCTGTTTGTCAAATCCAAAGGAAGAATGATCTTGGAATTTATTATCCTGTATGTGTAATTTTTATTTAGCAAAATATTGAAACGAGGATTTATGGACTAAACAAACATGTTTCCGGAAGATGATGGCAGCTGTGTGCCTTTAGCAGTAGTGGAGGCATGGTGAATATATCTCATCAGAAAATCTTTTATTTTATAGGACAATAAAATTAGTGAATGAAAGCAAAAGAGAGAGGTATAATGGATCTGGATTTTAGCAAGCATATGAATCAATATCTCATGAGATCTTGCTTGAAAATTCTAATTTTATTTGACTGAGCAATAACATGCAGAGAATGAGGGAAAGAGGATAGAGGGGGTAATCTTGTGACCATGGTTGGTGATTTGACTAAGAGGAGATAGCCTGGTTTTCAGGGCCCTGGCCAGTGGATTTAGTTCCTTGCTGTTCCAAGGACTTCACAAGGACACATTGCTTCTTTTCTGTGGATCTTGGTTTACCATCATTAAATGAAGAACGATACTATTGCTCTTCTTGTGTGTGAGAACAATAGCATTTAAAATTGAGAGGTTTCGTGAACCGTGGGAGTGGAGACCATGTAACAAGGCCCCATTTTTCCACCCTTCCATGAGAGCAATTATGAGAAATGATCCATTTCTCATCTTTTCATACTTCATGTACAAGAGGGGCAGACTCTGGTTCCTATTAGAATTTTGTAGCATTTCATACACATTTTCTAGCAGTGCAGTTACTGACACAAGCTACAGAAACAAGAAAGATAAGGCAAAAGGTCTTCGTGACTACGGGACAACCCCTTCCTCATAAGTAAGTGTTATACGTCTGCTACAGGCAACTGATTATTTTTTTCTTTGATTTGACTGGGATTGTGTGGGAAGAGGAAAAAGATTTGTCTGGTGTTTGGAAAATTCCTGTAGTGGCAGCAGGAGAAAAAAAATGTCTTTGGCTTTTCCCCCTCTCTAGAAATACATAATAAGATCTCTGTTACACGGTGATTGTTCAGGCTCATGACCATGCCATTTAGTGTTTGCTTGGCTTCCTGGCAGGAAGGGGATTGCCCTCCTGTCCCCCAGCAGCCTTAGGATGCTGCTCTTCCTGGTCCCAGGAGCATTTGCTTTTGCCCACTCCCCAAACACATGTGCTGGCCAGAGAGATTGTCTCTACTGTAGGCTGAGAAGCTCTTCCTCACACACTCTTCGGTATCAAACACTTCCCACCTTGAAAACTTCCTTGGTTAACTGCTCATTTCAAAATCATTATTAGTGTATTTGCACAGGGATTTTAGAATTTAATTAGCCTCTTTTGAACTGCTCTTAGTGTGTTTGTCTAGAGAAACAGAAAATCCCTCCATGACTTGTTTGCTTTCTTCTTTCATTGGTTTTCACTGGAAGGGAAAGATACCAATGGGTTTTTGCAGGGTTGCATCCTCCTGACGTGACTGGTGCTGACGATAAGCCATGGGGCTCTCTGAAGGAAGCCACAGCTTCTGCAGGGCATCAAGACCTCTCTGGTCCAGGAGAGGGTGTGTGAGTGTTGGCACAGGCCAGGCTGTTGAGCACCACAGGACTTGGTCAACTGATGACGAGGATTTGTGCGATGTCTAAGCACAAGGCTCGTTCTTGTTCCTGACCCAGACATGTTTGCGCTGTGACTGCTGTGCTGGTCGAGCTGGGCTCCTGTTTCACACTTCACTAGTTTCCCTGGGAAATTCAAGTCCTCAGCTGTGATTTGAATGCATCCCACTTCCAGCGGCCAGAGGCCAATTGGCACAATGTTATTTTCATCTCACTTCTTGAAAGCCCATGTTGAGGGCAGTGGTTCTGCTGCACCCCACCCAGAGCGTGGTGCAGGCTGTGCACGTACACGCGTGTGGATCTGCAGGCACCCAGCCTTCAATTGAAGGCTGTTTTAAGGTGTTTTGTTTATCTGTTGTTTGGCTTGGGTTTTTTTCCTTTTGTTCAGCCCTGCTTTGATAAACAAGGCTGGGCAGAGCAGATCAGGGTTTCTGGTGTTCCCTGCCACCATGGGAGCCTGCACATGCGCTCTCTTTCTCGCTCACAAACCACAGTGGTTATGACCACTGCCTCTGGTACTGTTGTATTGGTCCCAAATTGAGGAAGGATGACTAACTTAATCACTTGATAGTTTTGATTTCTAAAATTAAACAGCCTGCCACATGCACAGCACTGTTACTATATTTACACCAGCAGTTAGCAGGCGGCATCAGCTGAGCTGAAGGGGCTTCGCAGCTGCAGCTCATACCTGTGCTGCTGTGGTGTGTAAGCAGATGTTTTTTCACCCTTTTCTTAAATGCAGCCCTGTAGATATTTCTCTTGTGAAAACAAAAGCACTTGTGTTCATAGAGCTTTCTGGACAAACTCTCAGCCGCCGCTTTGTAAACGCGCTGAGGGGGCAATAGGCGCAAGCTGGGACATAGGAAGTTCCATTTGAATATGAGGAAAAACTTCTTTACGGTGAGGGTGACAGAGCACTGGAACAGGCTGCCCAGGGAGGGTGTGGAGTATCCTGCTCTGGAGACCTTCAAGACCCACCTGGATATGCAGTCCTGAGTGATGTGCTCTAGGCAATCCTGCTTTAGCAGGGGAGCTGGACTAGATGATCTCTAGAGGTCCCTTCTAACTCTGACAATTCCATGTCCTGATGCTCCTTGGTGTATCTCAGCTCCAAAGAACAGGTTGAGGGGCTGGAGCAAGCCAGAACTGCCGGCTCCTGCCCCAGTGCTAAAGCTGCTGCTCTCTGAAGTATCAGGGAGAGCGAGTGAGGTTCAGAACTGGGCTTCCCTGGGAAAATGATAACTGCTCCCTCAAGAAGTCACTTGGAGAGCTGTGCATGGCGCCAGGGGACATGTGGCAGCACCCTGTCCTGAGCCACCTGAGCCTTTTGGTGAATAAGGGTTGCATTGCCTTTCTTCCAGTGTTTGCTTTGTCGGAGCTCAGCTAGCACCATGCAGATTTATTTAGATTCTCAGAGAGAGGAAATAAGAGAAATAAGCAGTGGATAAAAGCCAGGGTGAAATGTACTGAAGCGGAAGGAGTCGGAGCCTCGTTCTTTGGAGGAGGGCAGACTGAGGGATGAGATGTTATTATTTCAGTTCAGGCAACGTTCCTCTGTGATCTTAGACACTTTACTTAAGTTTGTTTTCTAGCAGGACATCTGGCTTGCCTGGCAGAAGGATTAAGAGATGGCATGAATATTTAGCACTAGCTAACTAAGAGTGTTTGGGTGAAACTGAAATATTTTGACATATCAGATCTGATTTTACCAGCTGACTTGGTGACTTACACATGCTTTGTTTGGTGTTGAGCAAGTGTTGCTGCAAAGCACTAGCAGCAGTGTGTTTTGGTAGGGTTGCACGTGCTTGTTGAGTAGGTGGCAGGAGACCGTTTGTTTCTCATTTGCTTAGGCTTTTTATTTAAAACAATTGGATTTCTTTCTATTCAGGGAATAGACCTGTGTGGATCTGGTGAGTGTATGTAATGGAAGCAGAGAGTATCTCTGGCCCTCAGAACAATGTCAAATTGAGAAACCTGTATCAATTAGACCAGCAATAAATTATAGACAAGTTTCTATGCCTGCTGCACACTCTCCCCTAAGGATACATGAATGATACTGGAGTACAGGGACACCTCAGAGCACCCAGGGGTGACCCGTGCACCTCATAACCCTGCACGTCAACCTGTCACTTCTCCCAGTAGCTGTGGGAGGTCATCTTCTGTACCTGAACATCATTCCAGTGTCTGTCTATAGCTAGTTCCTGTTTGACTCTTTAAGCTGTGTAACAGTTGCATGCATGGACCAGGTTTCATTCTGGGATTTCCCCACAATAAGCAAATTCTTTCAAATTTCATTGATGTACAGGGGCAAAATGAAACCCTGACAAATCGCTTTTTCAAAACCATCTCTACAGTATTTTGGGGGAATAATGATGGTTTGGGTTTTTTTCTATCTGCTTCCTTCTGCTCCTTGTTTATGGGGAGCCAAGGAGGAGTCCTTTTGGACTGTTTGCTGTTGTTTATTAAGCTTGCTTCCTTTAGGAAGAGTTTCAAGCCCACTGTGGCCAACGCAGGGAAATGCCTTCCTATGCTCCACCTCTGCTCAGAGGGCAGGAGTCTGAAATACAAAAACAAACAAGCAAACCTTGGGAACAGTCTTTTCTTAAAAAGAGACAGACCAGACTCTGAGCATTTGAAGTTTTCTTCTGAAACCAGGGATCAGCATTTCCATGGATTCACAGAACTGCTTTTATACCTTATAACAGCATTTGCCTTTGCAGGCAAATGGAGCCTTTATGGTCCCTGTTTTACCTGTGAATAGTTCCTGGTAAATTGCTTAAAATTCTCAGGTGTTGAGAAAGGGGGAGGGATGCTTCCTTCCGTGTCAAAGGCAGCACAGGCAGCAGGCAGGTGAGCTGACTCTTCTGTCTGATTTGTCACCTTGGGTAGCTCAGCCTCCCCTCTCAATTTCTGCATCTGAACAGTACTGTTTGCCGGTATTATTAGTAATGATACATGATAAATTATTAATATTTGGAAAAGGCTTGAATTTATTTGCGAGAGCTGGTCTGAGGATGCAAGATTGAATGTCTTCCCGCCTCCCCATCCCCCCACCCCCATTTAGTTAACTAGCTTTGAATCCATACTTGGACTCATATTTTAAATGGTAAAACTGCATTGTCAAGGAACTTGCTGTTTATGCCAGCAAGGCATTTGGCCTCTTCTTTTTTGCTGTCTTTTCTCTTCTTCCCATCTGAAAGGTGATGTGGGTTATATTGATCCTAGCTTTTAGGATGTGTTCTATTTATGAACCCAGATTGCAGTATAAGGTATGAACACCATTTGAAAAGGGAAGATCTATATTAGAATGACAAAGAGAATAAATTAAAGCAACTTTCCCTCTCTAATGGTCTGCTGGGCCACCGCTACCAGAAGGAATGCCCCAGTGCTGTCCACCTGAATAATGCTTTAAAGTCTCCATCATCAGGAGATCTTCTTGAGCACAGTATTGATTTTTGTTACTACATTAAGCTTTTAGCTTTGCAAATGGTTTTCTTTGAAATCATTAATGCTGTGGCGCGCAGACCAAGGGGTGAAATAACTCTGCTGCTGTTGTGTAGGTACGGTCTGTGATCACTTCCTTCTTCCCTTCATCTGTGGAAGCCCCATTTGGCTGATGCACCTGGAGGAGAGCGAGGAGAAAGGGAAGTAAGGTTGCAAGCCAGGATGGCCTCTGATCTGGGTGAGGAAGACCAGCTTTTCAAGAAATTGAAGGCAATGGTTTAAGCTTTCTTGGTGGTTGTGAGTGTGGGGCAGGGGAGTCATAGCACAGCCTGGGGCCGTGGTTGGGGTCTTCTGGGTGAGTGTGTGGTTGTGTGGAATGGATGTGGGGAGGTTCTAACAGCTTGGTGGGGCCTGAGAACTGTCAGCATGCTTACTCCTGCTTGAACAAGGAATCCTAGGTAAACTCAGACTTTCCAGCCTCAGGACTGATGATGGTTAAAGGTAAGTGGTGACAGGACAACACTGGAGGGCTGTTACTAACACTGGACTGAGGTTTACACCAGATCCCAGGTTTTCTTCCTGTTAGACTAATGTAGCTGAATCAGTAAATCCAGATGGTTATGGTTGTTTCACATCTAACCAGCTCCCTGTTTGATGGGAACTACTTGCTGACAGGAGCATGTTACTGCAGATGCAATAATGCTGTTTGAAGCAGCTCATTCCCTTCCTTCTCTGTGCCTTGCTTCCTACCCTGGCTTCCCACTTTCAGGGCTCTCCCCGCAGCCCAGGGGAGTGGGAGGAGTACTGTGACATAGATGGATGCTGCAAAACTGTCATCCTCTGCCAAGGAGTGCAGAGAGGCCCACCGGGACTCCCAGACAGGGTGGGGAGTATCCACAGTGGGAACAGTCTCATCTTGCAGTTATGTTGCAGGGGACAGATGTAAGTACCAGCTCTTTTACTGTGGAAGAAAGAAGGGGAGTGGGGGTGAGTCACCTCTTGGCTGTTCCTATTTGCTGTTTCTCAACCCCTGTGTAGCATCACTGCTGTCTCTAAACAACTTTGTTCCAGGAGCTCAAAGGGCTTTAAAGGGAGTCCTGTGTGCCAGTCTTCTTACTTCCAAGTAGAAGAATATGGGTCTTCTCCATTATCCATGGACAAAACGAGGTCTCGCATTGCAATGCACACCTGACCTTCACATAGTTATAATTGACCCCAGATGTTATTCAGTGTAATGGCCTGCAAGCCTCTATCCAATAGTACTGTCCCCTTTGCCCCCATTAAAAAGACAGTTTACACAGGATTTTAGGTTTCTAGGTGTTTCCCACTGGTTGGGGCAGGAACCGGCCCCATGCTGTTGACCCATCTTGCCCATCCACAGTTGCAGAAAGTCCAAAAGCTGCTTAAGGTATTCCCTTTCAGAATGTGTGCAACACCTCCCTCCCCTTTGCTGCACCACTGTTGATAAAGTCCCCTGTGCTTTATTACAAGGGATAAAGCAATGATATAGGGCAAAAATGATCTTCCAGGTCCAGAAATAAATCACTGCTTTCCCACTTTGTGACTAGTCATTCTTGGGTCAGCCTGGCTCCCTGGTTCTTCAGGGTCTGTGTGTATGAGTCCAACAACCTGGGTCTAATAATATTGTTTCATTTCAGGACAGGGCAAGGACCTTTTTGCCCTTAACAATCCTGACTTCGCTGCTGTGATTTAGTTGCAGGGAGACATGGAGATCTCAGAGGCAAGAGTACCCTGTTACAGAAAGGAGAGGGAAGTTGTGATCACAGAAATGACAAATGCCAAAGCCCTAGTGGCTTCTGTATCATCTGTCTTTCAGTTATTTTAATGTCAGTCCTTCAAGGGAAGTAGGGCTGGAGGGGACCTGGAGAGATTGTCTAGTCTTCCACTACCCCAGGATGGAATCAAGTCTCTCAAAGATGTGTTTTGATGCAGTGCGGCACAGCAAGGGCTCTGCTCTCTGCTTCTCTGACCAGCTCTCCCTGTTCCACTCCCACCAAACCCTGTTGGACCACCCTCTGCAATGCACATGGATGCTGCTCAGGTAGGAAGCTGCTGTACCCACTTCTATTTCATTTCAAAGAATGCTGCAAAGCCAGTGCCTAGTTTATTTACAGTGGCAGTTAAAGGCAACCCATCCCATTGCTCTGGAGACAGGATAGTTATTCTTCTGTGTTGCTATCCTTCACCTAAAGCAGAAATTCATACAGAGAAATTGTGCACGTAAAGCTGGAGCATTAGTAACACAACTCTCTCTGCTTTGATTTAGTTCTTAGGGTTTTGTTCTCTTTCATGTCTCCATTCAGAGAGCTCAAACAGGAGACAGACTCTAGAAAGTGTTTCCCAGGTTTGCCAACAGCGGGTGTGCTCGGGGAAGGGACGAGCCTCCTACCTTAGCAAGCGGCAGAGAGCATTATTCTTTTCTGCGGTCTCCCCCTCCTCCCCCATTCCACAAGTGTGTCAAAACCTTGAGTTTTTTGTAAAGTTGTTTAATAAGCTTCTAGGCAAAATAAAAGATCAAAAGGGGTGTAATTAGCTGCAGTCTGCTTAGGAATTGTGGATGTTCACCTAGTTTTATAAATTGACACTTTTAACATTAAAACTCAAAGCAAAAAACGATGTAATTATTCCCTTTTTTTTTTGAAGCTTAGGTTTAATGTCTTTATTGAAAATTGGGTACTTCTGTGGCATCTCAAGATGCTTTATTCTATCAAATCTGGAGCAAGTCATTTTTCATTTTGGATTGTAATGTGGTATAAATGATAAGGGCCTGATTCAGAAAGCCCTTTTTTTTTTTTTCTTTTTTTTTTTTCCCCCACTGGCAGCTTGATGAGAAAGCTTTATAGGCACATCACAATAACCCTGAAGATAATCTATGGTTTGAGTCTTTGTGAAGCTGCTCACTTTAATACAGGGGAAAGAAGGAAAGAGTCAGATTTTGAGCTCTTAGTTAGGGTGCCCGAACTTAGCTTGTCATCACAGGATTTTTTTAGTTCTTTTTATTTTTATATCTTTTCCCAGACACAGGATGCCAAGGCAAAAGTATATTTCTCCTGCAGCATTTTTGTACTGTGAGCACATCTCTGAGAGTACTTTGGGTCTAGTTTAAATCTCAGAGAAGGTAGCAGGTAGTTGAATGGAGAGTAACTGCTACTTAAAGCAAAGGAGGAATGAGACATAGATGAGTTTTGTTATAAATTTTTCAATTTTGTTCTGATATGATCTGATGGTGTCTGATCATTTGGACGTACTGTGTATGATTCGCTTTCACATGTTAAAACCTCACTAAATTTGACCTCAATAATCTAGAGTGGGATAGATGAGGGGAGGGTCATCATGAAGTCATGTGTTAGAGCTGGATGGGTTACAAATACTATTTACACTGTGGCAGGACACGCAGGCTCCATTTAGAACCAGAGGCTGATGGTGCTGGCATTTTCCTAATGCATAGGAAGTCCTGGTGCCTGCCCTAAAGACCTTACCACCCATAAAGAGAAATGGCAAATGCAGGGTTTGTGCGAAGGTGACTGCAGAAAAGGGTCAGTCCCTCAGTGAACTTTAAACTTTTTTTGGATGTTTACCTAAAAGTTCATGCAAATGGAGGTAGGTTTCTTTGATGTGAGATTCTCATGAGAATGTCTTTGTAATTTCAACTGTTCCCTGGCTTGTGTCAGAAATACTGTGAGTGGGGTCTCCCTGAGGATTTGGCACAGCCCAGGTTTTAGCTGGGCTGGAAGGGAAGCGAGGTGAAATTTATGTATCAGAACAGGGCTTGCAGTAAAGAAGTTTTTATTGGCATCTTTTATATTGTCTTTATTCGAAAGTTTCAGTTCTTGATGATCATGCTGGGCATAGGTTCAAGGTTTCATTTGTGCTTGGCACAGCTCAAAAACTGGAGGAAATTTCTGTGATGGGAGACAGATCTTTTTCTTTCAAATGCATAATTTCTCAGTAGACGATAGGATCGGATTAGAGCTTCCTTTAAGAATCCAGTAGGGATTTACTTGAATATTTGCAACTCTTCTTCTCTGATGCTGTGTAGTGATTAGAGGAGAGCTTTTCAGGTGTCCCTCTGAGTGCCTGAGAGCAGTCTGGCTACTTGCTTCTGTGGATTTTTCAGTAATTAGAGCTTGCCAAATGAAACGCTTGGTACGTCCATATACTTTCCTGACAAGAATGGGTGTTCAGTCATTATTACTCCTAAATTATTCCATTGGCTAACTAGTAAACAGATGTTGCTTTCTATCCCTAAGACAGCTGCTTTCTGGAAAAGGTTCAATTTTCCTATTTTGTACATATTCAATATGGACTTTGCTGCCATACAGTGTATGTATGGTCTGAGGCCTTTTCCCATTTGCTACTTAGCAAGATGCCCAGTGGCTTCAGTGGGAGGAGGTCAAGCCCAAAAACATCACTGAGAGCCACTGCAGTTTGATGCAATGAGCAGCTGATGCGATTTAGTGGCTGGTGTAACATAAGGCAGCTTTTGTTAAAGAGTCAATGAAAGGGAGGTTTGGTCCCTCTGTCCCACCCAGAGCAAGAGGAGGAGATGGATGTACTCTCAACCTAACACACAGCCAGAGGACTCAACATCCGGTGAACAGACAAACGTTGTGGACCCACTTCGTGCTGTTGACCGTGTTGCTGGGGAGGGTTTATGTCATGCAGAGCGTCACTCCTGGGAAGCTGAGGTTGGGCAGCACAGAGCAGCTTGCATCTGGCTCTCATACTGCTGTAGTGGTCGTTAAATACCACTTTAATGGCTTAGAGCTCAATATTTTTGTCTAAGTATTAAATAAAGATTTTCTTTTAAGGAAATTTAGCTTAAACTTGGATGATGAGTAGGAGCACTGAAAGTCTACAAAATTCCAAAAATGCACTAGGGAATGAAAAGTCCCTATGGTGTCATATACTATACAAGATGAAGTAACTGGACTAATAGGTTTGTGATCTCTGAGGGACGTGAACGTGTGCACGTTAGAGGTAAGAAACCAGTGCTTCCACCAGAACACACAGCTGCCGTATTAGGTGAAGTGAATACAGTCTTTGGTTTTTGCTTCGCCCTTCCTGGGTTGCTCACACCTGCCTGCCTACTCAAAGTGCTTCATTTAGAAGTATGTGATGTTTCCCTTTTTTCTCATTCCTCAGGAATGTCCAAGTCTTGCAAATTCCTATTATTGATTAACCCTTTAGAAAGTCACCTAAGTTGACAGATATGCCATGCAGCTGCCCCTTGAATCCGTTGTGTTGCCTCGGGATAATGCCTGGTGCTTTAGCAACAATCCAAAAATTCCTGGAGTGTACATCACCAGTTAGGTAATAAAGAGAGAAATTCTTATCTGAACATGGGATTATAACTACACGCTAAAGAGTTGGATTAGACGGGTCATTATATGTATTATTACTAGATTTTGACTACCTACAAACCAGGGAATTAATCATGTAATTATATAACTTTTGATTACCTAAAAATGCTCCTTCTTCAAATCACTGTGGCAAATTTGATCTTTCCTCTGGTGAAGTGACCTGTCAGCTGCTCATTGTGATTCATTAAATATGTTGCCACTGAGTTATAATCATCACTAGTTTTACAGAATGCATCCAAAACCAAGGATAACCTTTTATGTTTTCACTGAAACAAGCTGTCATGGGTGTTGAAGTGTGTCTCCCTCACCTAGAGAAGTCCATCAGTCCTAAAGCTCATTTCCAAAGCTTCTGGTTCGTAAGAGTTTCTTAGGAGTTTTCAAGAATAAGAACACCTCTTGAAATTAATGTATCAGCATATAGAAACCAGAATTTTTAAAAATGTTAGCTTCTATAATAGCTTGGTTTTTATAAACTTAATTTCAGATTACTTTCTTTTGATGATTTTGTTTTCAGAAGCATTCATTAGAACCCTGGGTTTTCATTTCCTTTCAACTGACAAATTTGGAAATTGGAAAAGATATATCTCTCCGATTATTGCTGGACAAAGTTTATAGGTAGACATAACGTCTTTTATTAGAAAAACTAGTATGGCTGGAGAGCTTCAGCAAACTTTGAGACTTATGGGCCCTTCAAGTCTGAAGCAGAAACCTTCAATGCTAAGCACATGCTGAATAAGCTGCTACTTGGGGTTTTGTTAGATATGTGTCAATTAGACCATCTTATTGAGAGGAAGACAGTTAAGTACCTGTATCTCTAGACCATAACTGTGACTACTAAATATCGCTAGATTATTTGTAAGAATCATCTGGGACACAGATGAAGGGTGGCAGAATTTTATGAGGAAGAATGTAGGTGTGGGAAAGATGTGTTTCTCCTCAATGAGCTAGTAGCAATATATGAACATGAAAGCTCTTTTTTTTTATGCCTAGAAGCATGCGCCTTCCAGAAATGACGCAAATGTACTTCAAATTTTCTTCCCTTTTAATCACTGCAGGCTTTTGCAGAAGGCTCAGAAAATGGCTTTTACATTTACAGCCTTTTCTGCTCTGACACAGATAGAGTAGTCTTCAACGTGGAAGCTGAAACCTTGTCCCTGGGGTAGTGAGTCCATGGAGAAGGTCACATATGGCTGACAACACTGAACTAGTGAGATCTGCTGTTCTGGTTTTGTCAATGATTACCCTGGCCTGACAAAGGTTCTACCATGAGCATTGTGGCAACTTCTTAAAGCTGATTGGGAGCTATTAAAGAGTGATAAAAATCAGATATTTCTGACCATGGTGATCAAAGGAGGAATTCAGTGATACTACAATAGGTGCTTGGAGTTCTCCGGGCATTGCCATCAGTATTGTTTAATGACCCAAGTGCTATGGCTATGTTGGGTAAATAGCACCTTTGGCAGGCATATAGTAAAGAAGTTCTTAGGAGACAGGGGTTTCAGAGGGACAACATAACTCCCTTGCAAACTGTTTGCTTTCCTTGGACTCTGGCAGTTGTCATATTGTGACTTTCAATCAGGGATTGAAATAAATCAGGCTTCCAGGATCCTGATTTATTCAGAAACTGGCATATTTTGTCTCTCGGGTTTTAAACATGTTGGTTTTGGTTGAAAGGCAACAGTTCCACCAGCTGAGCTGGGTTGAGGGTTTCTTTCTGGACACTAGTTAAAAAATGGTGTCAGGTGCACGTTGCCCAATAGGATTCTGAAATTTTCCTGCTCTAAGGACGAAGGAAATTTAATGCTCATACCCTACCTATAGGAATATGCCAGTTCAGGTGCTCTGCCATGCTGAAAGATTTTAGCAGCCTGCCCTAAGAAGTTGGGAGGGTCAGTGTGTGGAAAGCATTACACTGAGAGCTTGGTGAGGGTAGCCACCAAGTCCACTAGCAACCCGAAACCTTCTTTTCCCCATGTTGTCTTCCACTCGAAACTTGTGGGCATCCTCATTGGTGTTTGTGCAGCTGTGGCTGGGAAGATGTTGGCTTGCTGCATCTCAGGTCTTTCATGCCCAAATCCCCCAAATTTGCCTGAACCCACTACACGTGGGAACTGTGTGAATCTCCTCCTTGTTCCTGCTGACCAACAACCAGCAATTTCTCAGGCATTGAGTACATGTGTGTGTAGTATTAAGTAATTTCTTTGGGGCTATTGTTTAAGTCTTCAAACCATGGAAGGAAACCGGGAGCCTGTTCAGATGTCACAAAAGGTCACTGGCTATTTTTATAGATTACATTAAAGAAACCCAAAACTGCACAAAAAGAATATTCAGACGGTGAAGTTAGGACTCTGAAAAATATTTTCACTGCCAAACTATCACAAATCACTACACAGCACGTGCAAACTGATTTTTCAGGGACTTGGCCAAAGGTGTATTACTCTCTCTGTAAAAAATTACTCCGTGACACCCTCATGACCTTCTTGCCAAATTTTAAAGCAGTGCTCCAAACCATAGCTCTGAGACTGTTCAACCAGGTGCTTGCAAGGGATATCAGCTGTTTGCTGATTTTGGTGTGTTTTTTTTAACTTGGGTAAAAAGTTTTCCCGTAGTGGATGAACTGCGTTAGCTGAAATTCTCACCCTGAATTCCAGACAGGGCAGACAATCAGCATGGAAAGCTTTAATTGAGAAGATTAAAGTCTGGCAAAATTGTAAGCAACCGGAGTCTCATAATGGTGAGTTTTGTACAATGTGGTCAGCCTATCAAAGGGAAATAATTTTTTCTGTCTGTTTTGGTTTTGATGTCATTCCATCAAACATTTAATTGGGAGACACAGCATTAGCTTCAAACTCATTTTGAAGCAATGAACATTAGTCAGACATGAACAAATGGGTTGGGGGCAAACTACACGGCTGCCAAGTGGTGGGAGAGATTTTAACAAGGGGCTTTGCAAACCACTTCCCTGAATGAATGAAATTGCTGCAGTGCAGGAGTCAGACCTCAGCCTGGGCTGTGCTGCAAATAAGCAGGGATTGTACAGCACATGGGAGGCACCAAAATTGCAGCTGTGAGCAAAGTGTGTGAATGCTCAGAAAAAGCAAGTCAGGGTGGAAATGCTCTTAGTATGCAGGCCTGGCATCGGAGTGATCCAGGCAGGGAGGTGGTAGACTTTGACAACATGGTGCAGCTGAGTGGTGGCTTGACCCAAAAGCCTGCCAGCCTGCTCTCCTGGGGGTGGTAAGGGTAATATTCTGATGGTTTAGAGGCAAGCTATGAGGTTATACTGGAGGTTACAAGGTTACATTGGCCACCATGCAAATGTGAGTCAAAATGCTAATGTGTACCTATACAAAAACTGTGCAGGCAGCAGGCTTCTTGAAAAATTGTACTTGCAGTGACCAGACCTCAGACACCGTAAAATAAGGAATAACCTTTGCTAATTCTCAGTCATCACCACTGCAGAATATTACAGATGAGGGATCACAGGGCAGAGGGGCAGGTGGGACCTACTCAAGAACTTATCTCAAGGTGGAGCACAGCTGAATGTTCATTCCCAGGTCCATGGTCTCACCGCTTGAACAGGCTGCCCAGAATTACTGTGAATACGTTTGTTTTTAATCTTTGCACTGTTCTCCTCGCTGAGGTGCCTGGAATTTATCTACAAAATACTTTGGAGGGGAAATGTGATCATAAAGCTAGAGCTTTGGGCTATGCATGCTTCTTTTTCAGGCTCCTAACATTTTTGAAAGGGGTAAGTGTTACTAACCTGCCTCCTTTGTTTTTTGACAAGTACAGTAATTTAAAAAAAAAAAAAAAACGCACAACATTTTAATCCCTTACACTGAGTTCATGTCAGCTTTAGCTTAACTCAGCCCATATTGCAGAAACCTTGGGAGGCATTTTATGTTTGTTAAAACAGATTTGGGTCTTTTATTGTCCTTATTATCATGAACTGGGGCCAGAGCCTTGTTATGACTGGCACGTGCAGTGGGTAGAGAAGTCCTGCTCTCGGTGGTGTAAGTGAGAGAAAGCTGCTCAGCCCTGGGGTGAGGTTTGCTGAGCAAACAGCGTGCCCAGCCTTTTGCAGAGGAGCCTGAGCCTTCAGTTCCTGTCCAGTTCCTCACACAACACCCTGTGCTTCCTCTCCTGTATCTCTGGAGCCTCATAAGACCCTTCCTCTTCCCAGCATATCGAATTGCAGCTGACGGGCAGAGAATTGCCTGCCCTTGTTTTTTTCCCAAGCAGCAGGAAAAGGCTGAAAGTTCCCAGTTCCTACAGTCACTGGCCAACTGTCCCAGCAAACTCATATCTGCCCTGTTGAGAGACATCTAGGCAGGGGGAGAGCTTGAATGTGGCCGAGGAGCACCGGTGTCAAGCAGGCATCGTGCCCGCCTTTACCAGGCTGATGGGAACAGACAGGGACAAAGGTAAAGCTTGTGGCATGAAAAGGCTGCTTGTTGCAGCGTTTCATGGCCAGTGAGCATGACCAGCCTTCAGGGCTAATTACCAAAGGAGAGAGAAGTATGTTCTTGTCAGCAGACCTACAGGGTTACTATTTAATGAAGCAGATATGCAGGTAGCTTGTTCAATGGCATGAGCAAGTGACTGACTTGTGTCCACAAGGATGTAGGTGTGGGTGGCAGGGTGCTTCAGGTTGCTTTCGACCCCTGGTCTTCTCTCTAAGTGTAGTTGGACACAATTCTCCCTCTCTTAGCAGAGCCTTCCTCTTTTCTGGTTTTTCCACCTTCTCAGCTTTTCCCTTTTTCCTCTCCTATTTCCCCTTTTTTCCTACCCCAGCACCTCTTGTTTATTCCATCCCATCCTTTCAAAGCTTTCCACCTTATTTTCCCTCCTCTATTTCAATTACTGATGCTAAATGGCATTGAAGAGCAGTGTCATCACTATTTCATCAGGCCTGCCCCAGTTCCCTGCTAGTGGTTTGTGGAGCGTGTGTGAGCTGGGAACAGCCAGTATCCTCCGTGTACTTGCATCAGGGTCCCCCACTGATCACAGTTCTCAGCACATCTGACAAGTGTTACTTGTCCTTTTCTTGGGACTGCCCATGGAGGTGTGCAGGGGGTTGGGGAGCTTTGCCAAACCCTGGTGTTGTGCTGGCAGAGCTACAGCGAGTGCGAGGATGCCTCCATGCTACAGGAATCCCTTCGTGTTGCTGTGTAGTCGTATGCCCAAAAATTTGTGTGTGTTAACCCAATGTCTGTGCTGGTCTCTGTGAGAGAGATGGGACAAAACACAAGGAAATTAATAAAATCATAGGGTTTTTGCCCAAACCAGTGGCTATGGGGAGGCCCAATTCAAACTCATACCCTGAATTCATACAGTTTCCGCCATCCAGTGTCACCTCTCAGACTTGTCCTGACTTCTAGACTGGAATAGGTGTTACTAAGAAGAAGTAGCATCTGTGGTATGACTCCTGTCTAAGTCTGTTGTGGGAACTACTGATTTACTTCCCTGCAACCTATGTTTTGATCTGAGAGCTACGTTTGACAGGGGATGTTTCTCATACAAAAGTTGATTAATATCTATATTAGACAGTTGTGGATCTCCTAACACTGTCCCTTGTGGATTTACCTGAAACTATAATTCATGAGTCAGGAGTGATAGACATTGGCAGAAACTTTGTGAGAAGATGCACTGTGTTTGTCTGCCTGCTTCAAGCCTGCTACTCCCAGTCTGTGGGGATGACCCTTGGACTCTTTTTTGTAGGAGATTCACCAGGGTATGACAGTTTGGAAAAACATGTTTGACATGTACGTTGCCTGGAATTCATGTTATTTTCTCTGTCAACGTTCTTTTTTTCCTCAGATATTAAGCAAAAAATTCTTGGGAAAGAGACAACCTTCCTTTTATTCTCCTCTTTGTCTCTGAAGGCTACACAAACCAGCTGATATAAGGCACTGAAGATGCTTTAGTATACAGTTGTGTGTTGGCCTCAGTTGAGACTGCAAGTGTGGCTGCCATCCACAGGAGAACATGGGGCTGGGATGTGAGACTCAAAGCTGTGCTACCACGTGGATGGTCTGGGTCCCAGCCTCTTTGCTCTGTATCTCTACAGAAAAGACAGGCTGTTGAAAGGCAACCCTTGCTGCCTCCAGGACCTGCCACTGATCCCCTTGCAGTGATGCTAGGAGATCCACTTGGTTATAGTTGTGCTGCTTCACACTCTCCATTTCTACCAACAGGATCCAGGCCAGCTCTCCAACTCCGCAGGCCTGTGCTGTCCCCTGGGAAGAGTCCTCCTGCTGCACTGGCCGCTGGTGATCTTGCAGGGGGCATGGAATCGCTGGCTGTCACAGCACTGGAGGGAATGGAGAAGGATGCAACAGCGTCACGAGCCAACGTGGAAGCAGTAGAAAAAGCAGTGGCACCGGGGGAGGTGGAAAACCCAGAGGGAGCAGGTCCAGATGGAAAGGTGGCCATCCCTGGAGGAGCAGCAGCGATAGTGGTGGAAGCATCAGAAAACACAGAGGCAGAAGGAGTTGCTGAAGCTTTTGCCCGAGCAGCAGAAAGGATAGCAAAATCAGAAGTAGCCAAGGTGTTGCAATCAGCAATAGCTGAGGTAGAGACCACACCAGCCTCAGGTTCCCACTGGGGTGAAGGGGCTGTGGGTGTGGGGTTTCCCTTGTTGTTGGGCTCACAGATACCTGATGGCGTGGGAGGCTGCAGCTCCCGCACTGAAGCTAAACCCTGGCTTTTCAGCCTTGCCCTCTGAACGCCTCAGGTGGATGGAACTGTATTTCTGCTTATCCTTGAGCTGTGGGAGAGATCTCTATTTTGGAAAAATTGAAAGCAATCAAAAAAAAAAAAATCACTGAAATTCCTGCTGAGAGTTTGTGCTCTTTTCCCATCTGGTTTCCCTCTGTCTTTCAGATGAGCTTTTTTTCATGATAGCGGGCACTTTATCACGCCTGGTATGGTTAAGGATACAAAGCACTCTCCATTACAGCCCCGCTGGCCACATGCTCATCCTGTTCTAAAGCATTCATATTTGGGGATCAAAAAAGGTCCACGCATGGTGTTTACTCAGCCTAGAATTTTTATTTGACATTTGAGCAATTATGCCTTGTGTTGTTCGTGAGTTTGCTGAGGGTGATAAACGCACTTTTCCCATTTGAAAAACCCGTCTTTTACCATTGACGATGTGGTGACAGATTTTCAGCAGGGCCGGGAGTCAGATTTGCCAGGGCTCAGTGCCCACTCCAAGCACCAGCAGCTCCCAGGTGGGTGTGAGGCCCTCGGACATGTTTATTCCCATGTGTAGAGCTGGTTTGAAAAGCTGCCTGCCTGCAGCACCACCAAGCATCCATCTTCTGCATGCAGGAAAATCTGGATCACATCGCCCCGGGCTCTGGTTTCATTTTGTTTTGCAGGGTCACTTTGCTACTATCGCTGTGTCCTGGGCCCCCGGGCTGTCCTGAGTACATGGCACCTCTGTAGGATATCTTCTTTTAACTTATCCCCCAGTTTGGGGAAATAGATTCACTCAGGAAGAGCTCTTCAGCATGTGTTTGGAGTTTGTTGTGTTTTTGCATCTTGTGGAGGTCAGCTGGATTTAGGCACATATCAGAACAAGTCTCTAAATCAGTCTGTGAATAAGTACCTTCATTTTTAAATATCAGCAGCTTACTTTCCAGTGACTTTTCTAGTGCTCATGTATTTATTCTCTTTTTAGCTCAAGGAGAAGAGGAGGAGCACGTGGCTAAAGCCGAGGAACACCACTCAACGGGAGGAGGAAGACTGGGTGAAAGAGGGAGAGGTGAAATGAAAGGAAGAAGTGGCATTCTGAGTCATACCCAATGGGGGGCTGGTATGCTGACACTTGTGACCATTCCTGGAATGCAGTGGGGGCCAATTACATCTGTTTTGTGACTGCCCATACTATTAAAAATAAAGATATGCCACATTCAGTAGTGTTCATGGTCTTTTGAAGGCCCTTGTCTCCTGTTTCTGTGAAATGGCAGCTCTGCACCTCTTCCTCAAAGCTGAGGGAGACCAAAGTGTGCTATTCATGTTGGAAAACATGCTACTGACATGAAATTATATAAAAAATAAATACTCTAAATACAGGGTCAAGTTTTCATGCCTTTAGGCCGAGAGAATGGTCCATGGGAGCACAGCTAATGTGAATTAGTTTCAGATCCTAACAGAGCAGGTGCCTTTACCAGTTTATCAAGCTTGCTCCAGCACTGAAGTGTTTCTTGCCTACACAGGAATGGTAAGTATAATCCTTTTTCCCTTTTTTCCTTTTTTTCCTTTTTTTTCCCTTTTATTTTTAGAATAAATAAATTCTATTTATTCATCTGAAGCAGGGAATGGGAATGGTCTCTCCATCCAGATTGATAATAGTGAAATGCAGAACAGAAGTCCAGAAGAAGTTCAAGAAACGGGAAACAACATCTTCAGAACAGTGGTGGAACTTGTCAGCATGAGTGACATTCCCCAGGCAGTGCAGATTGATCATTAAAACAGCCTTCTGATTTTTGAGAGGAAAAAACACTGTTTGTTGTAAGATTGTTTTCTCAGCCTGTGAGGTATAGGTAAGTCTGTGTTTTAGTAGAAGTTGGAAGATGGGGCAGTGACGATAAGAGGTAAATGGTGCTAAGGTGTTACAGAGATTATGGGGTTAGAACAAAGCCAGTCTTGGTGTGTGTCTCCCAGGTTTTCCTGTGAAGGATGATCACAACTCAGAAGCACCTGATGCCTTCAGCAAATGTCTGCTTCATTAATTCCTTCCAAATACTTCATGCTTTGCTGCTCCAGGCTTATGTTTAGCAGCCGGGAGAGATGGGGTCAAATCTGTACTTGGAAAATTTCTGAAGCAGATGCAGGTGGAAGTGCAGGTGCCTGTGTGTGATGTGCTGCTGCACCCCAGGTGTGGTGTTCAGGCAGTGCCACCAAGTACACCAGGCGAAACAGAAAATGGTTCCCTGGCCTCGGATGGTCCTGAGTGAAGCTGTAGCACTTTTGGAAAGAGTAAAGATTGCTGCCCTGGATTCTGCCTCCAAATCTGTATGAGTATTGACAACACGTCTCTAAACTCCTGTGTAGTTGCAGCCGGATGTGATATTTTCCATATGCCTTCCTTTCAGGTTCCAGTGCTTTTTTTCTGTGGGTTCTTGTGCACCCCAGAAGTGGCAGCACATTGGTAACAGCTATGGCATCATGTGGAGCTGTTTTCTGCATGAAATGGGGTCTGTTGGGACAGACCCCTGGTATAACAGGCAGGGAGGGTGTCAGGGATCTGCTGCTACCCTGCGCCAAGCTGGCTGGTGATGAAGGTCTCTCTCCATCTCCCTCTTGGGAAACGTGTCCTTGTATCACAGCGAAGTCAAGGGGTTTCAGTGCCAGGCTTGGGTCTTTGTACCTCCACTGGCTTCTCTCTCCATGTAGTGACAGGCTGGGGAGGAGAGAGGAGGAGAGAACAGCAGCGTCTGATTAAAACTCAGCCCCCTGGCCTTAGATCTGAGGAGACAGAGCCCGCCCTCCCTTCCCTTACAATAATTTTATTTTATTACAAAAAGAGCCCATATTAAAAAAGCTCATGATTATGTTTTCTGCTCACCAAGACTTTTCCTGTATTCGACCTTTGGATAACCTCCAAGGCTTGCAAACATTTGAAAGGAGTAAAGGAGCTCGTTTTATTGCAGGGCCTCAGCATACATTCTTTCCAGCCTATCTTTAACATCAGTTGACAAGAATTATATAATTGCAGTCTGTGATCCCTTTAAGGCTAAAATGTATTCGTTTTCCCTCAAAGAACACTTCAGGTTTCAGAGTTAAATGTATACTTTTTTTTTCCCCCCATCTGGGTTATTCTCTAAAAAGCCGTTTTCTCTTAAACTGGCAAGTCTCATTCTAAGAAGTTGCATGGATTTATTTTTTACTGTGGTTTTAAGCTCACATGTTAACAAGTAGAAGAAATAGCCTCCAAATCCCAACCTGTGTTTCCCATTCCATTGGAAAATTAGTGGGTTACAGAGAACACGCAGGGGGAATTATACTCCTTAGGTAGAATCAAATAAAATTTCAACATACTGATTTAATCACATTAGTGTCTAATGCTAATTGATAGGTAGTCTGGAGATGGACAGGTAGCTGGATTGGATTTGATCTTGCATTTCAGAGGCATGACGTAATCTGCTGGGTCAGGAAGGAATTTCTGGTTTCCTATCAGAATGGCATCTGCCACCATGTTGTAGGAAGCCGTGGACATCGGATACTTGGATAGGAGCTGGGGAATGATGCCAATAAAGAAGTCTGAAGATATTATTACCTGGAATTTAAAAAATGAATTTTCACTGGTGTTTGTGTTCCTGGGGAGTTAAAAAAAGCACATAAATGCATGAGTATTCCTGGAAGCTTCTTGTGATAGTTGAGTCCATGTGTTGGGGCCAGGGGTGGTTGGGGGGAGCAGAAGTGATGCCACCACGGTTCTCTGAGCACATCTGCAACACCCCTTGAGAATGGAACAAGAAGTTCAAAGAAACCGCAAAGAAACCTCACCCCTCCAAGTATCTCTGGACAATGAAAAATGGAGGAAGCAGCAGCCTGGTCATGGGTAGTTGCATGCAAGAAGGGAAGTTAAATTTGTCTGGTAAATTGGCTGTTAGGAGTAGTTTATCTGGTTGAAGCTGAAGAGGAGACTGGGCTCAATGGACTGATTGTCTGCCCTGATGCAGCTGAGTGGGGTTGAAATCAAGAGGTCTGGGGGCTTGTTCTCAATTTTGCTATGGACTTACCCCAGACCTCAGTTTTCTTACCTGCGAAGAGGAGGATGGTGGCAGCCAGTGTGCCTGACTTCCTGCTCTTTTATCTAAGCACTTGAGGAAGTGCAAACTTTTATTCCAAATAATGCATGCCAGTAAAAATGGATCCCTTCTTCAAATATTTAGTTAATCTAACACTGATTGCCCCCATTCCCTAAGGGGATGAGGGGGCAGGGGCAGCATTCCTGGTTTTATAGAGGGGCAAGTTTGAAAGGGCTGTAAATGTATGTCGCAGGGATTGGATATAATAACCTAAGAGAGAGGAGCCAGTAACAGAATCCTTTTAATGAACTGCAAGCCCACAGTTTATAAACTTGGATACAGATTACACTCCTGCCTAGTGTATAAAAATAACCGTATTTGGATGCTGTTATGGCCAAAGGATCTTATAACCTGTTAAGTTTTCACTGCCTGTTTTTCTAACGTAGGCAGGACTGGAGTAATACCCTGCGTCGCACTGAAAGGGAAAATCTCTGGTCTGTTAAGCTGTTCCCTGCCTTTGGTAGCCTCTCTGTATCAGGATTCACATTCTTGTTTCCGTTTCAAACAGGAGACTAGTTTACAAGGCAAGTTCCTCCTTGGAGATCACAAGAGGCTTTCTTTCCCCTTTCTTTTTCTGAGAGGAAGGATTAGGTCACCAGTAATACCATTTGCTTTTTATTTTTTTTCTCCTTTGGCTAATCTGCTCTCCAAGATGTCCACGTTACAAGAGAAAGAAAAGGCTTTAAGTGAGTGTGGGATTTTTCCCTCTCACCTCAGCACTTCAGCCGAGAAGGGTGATTTACAGAAATCACCGCATGGGAAAGCCTTAAAACCGAATTTCAGATGCTTATAAGACAAAGCAGAAAGATAGCAGAGTGGCAGGTGCCATCTCCTTACCTCGCAGGGTCGTGTTCTGCCTGCTCTTAAGGAGTTTGGTGGATGGCGATTACAAATATGCCTGCACCATACCCAGGTGTATTCTGTGTGCAATTACAGCTTTGCAGAATGAGCTTGTCTAGTCCCTCACCTGCAACCAGGAGGCTTATCGTTATTCAAAGACCTTTATTTTCTATTACCTCTGAGCGTTTTACATGCTGCGACTATTAACGGTACCACATTTTAGGATGTGCTTTTTTGAATCTGGCAGCCATCCCGGTAGCGGCGTGCGACGTGCTGTGCATCGCTCGGCTTCACCCAAGAGGGGGACGAACGCTAACGTTCTTCTATGTGGGAAGTTTTGGGACTCTCTGAGCAAAATGACTTTAGTCAGAGCATAGCGAGCATGAACAGATCATTGCTTTAGTGAAACTATATTACTCTTGTTCAAATACCAAGTCCTGGTACCGGTTTGTGGTAGGGCATAAAGATTTTGGAGCAATAAGTATGAATCTGCATTGGGTAGTTTGTACCTATTACAGGTACAGCTTGTTCGTATTGGTCACATTACATTTGGCAAACTATGTTTAAAGGGCCGGGTCTGCCGTGATTTAGATTGGCACAGCTCTGCTGAACTTCATGCCAGTCTCCGCCAAACCAAAGTTCTGGCTCTCAAATATTTTTGACTACTTTTTTTCAGTCCTTTCTTTCCAAAGAGTTTTAAGAATGCAATTAAATGGACAGTAACACTCAGCAGCTACGCATAAAAATCTGTTTATCTAAGGATATCAAAGCATTTGACAAAGGTGGGTAATTCTCACAGTGCCCTTTTTTTGCAGGGTGGGATGCTGGCATGCAGAGACAGAGAGCGGTTTATCTGAGTTAACGGAGTCAGTAGCAGAGGTAGTAATTAAAACTTCGGTCTCATGACACCCAACTCTGTACTGTAACCACTAGACAAACTGCCTCCCGGAACCGTATCTCATCTCTGTCTCCCTACATATGCACAATAAAGCCTTTGTAGTGTGCGCTGTACACTTGCTATTGATAGTTGTACCAGCTGAAAGATAATGCTTGCTCTTCTAACTGGCTGCGAGTGTGCTCCGTACAACCTCAATTACCTGAACATAATGGGGGGAGAAGGGGAGAATTTTGGATAATTCGGGCTTTCAAATAATTGAAGGAGTTTTAGGTGTCATGAATAGAGATGGTGGGGATGCTGCCTGTTTCGGAGAGCAGGATGGGATAACTGGTGTCGAACTGTGCAGTCAGTTCATAACCAACACGCTGCCGCTTGAGGATATGGTTTTGGTTTTCTTTTTTCTGAAAGGAGGTGTGTCTCTTTCTTGCTTTGTTTCAGAGGGGAAAAAAAAAAAGGGGACGAATGCGTTTCAGACGTGTTGCTGGTATCCCTTTAAGGTTGGTGAAGACCAACAGCTGTCCTGTTGCTTAATGGAAAGCCGCTTATAGACGTGGGCAGTTTAAAAATCCTGATCGATAGGCGCTAGGCAGCCCGGGCGTACGGGCTATGTGGGTGGCTCAGAATGTCTGCAGAGAAGCAGGACCAGAGATCATCTGAAAAATAATTTCCCCTGCATATGCCGTAAACTCTAGGATTTCAAGTATGACCCAGCTGTTAATGAGCTCCATACAGGCAAACAAATGTACAGTTACTGTAGAGACGCATTCATTTATGAAGATAAAACATGATCCGCAGCACCTGGGAACTGCTCCCATAGTCTCTGTATGCTGAAAGCCGTGATGGAAATCTTTACTAGTGTGACTTTAGATTTCACCATGCCATCTAGGCAAGCCTTACATCACTGCCTACTTTCCCTAGATGCTAATTTGTTTCTAAAAGCAACAGATTGAAAAAGAAAGCATAAAGTTGGCAAAATATAGGAGGAAGCGATCCTGACCCTGTCCAGCTTTCATCGCACCGGCCGCTCTCACCACCAGCTCTGTCCTCTGCCTCACACCAGGCACAGAAATTAAGAGCAGCCTTTACTCTTGAAGCCGTTATGAACTAACAGATGGGTGCAGGTAAGGCAGAAAGACCTTCAGGAAGGGATTAACTTGGTTTGGTTTTTATGAAATGCAGTGTTAGGTAGAGGATGGCTACCCAGCACTGACCAGCCTCACAGCCCACCCTGAAACATTCATCTTTCCTGAGACCGTGGCAGTTAGGTGCTCCCCTCCCCCCATCAGAGGAGCACACACGTGTGTTCAGATTAGTCCCAAAACCACCTTTTGGTTTATTTTTCTCAGCTATTACCTGAGAGACGGGATCCATTGACATCTGGGCGCCGACGTCTGACTTCTTTTCTGAAAAGATCAGTCCAATCTTAGTTGCTTTCAATTATAATCTTAACTTTTCTCCTGTAAGTTTACAGTGCCTGGTCTCATCGGCTACTTTAAATGCCTGGAAAATAAATGTATTTCCTTGTGTGCCTCAGTGCTCACCCCAATATGCATGTTTATGCAGAGAGAATGTGCATATTTATTTTCTTTAATACAGTCTGGATGTGTACACACATGTATAATTCTCTTTTTATTTAGACACCAGTCTGTATATGTGTATTCATGAGGGTTTCAGTGGAAACAGCACTGACCCCAACATTTTGTGCATTATTAGGAGGAGCAGCAGTTCACCCTTTAAAATTACTATATTTGGAAATCTGATTCTAAATTCATGCTGATTTAACTTAATTTTGTGGCTTTTCTCCAGATTTTCGTAACGAGTGGAAGTGAGGACAGGACCGAGAGGAACATTTGTGCTCCCTGAAGGTGAGCCTTGGCGTAGACACGCTTGCGTGTTACCTGCTGGGAGGGACCAGGTAAGCACCCAGCTGCCAGCCCCAGCGGGAGAAATGGCAGCGCTGAAGCACGGTGCTTGATGGTGCAATTTTTGTGCCTTTTCTCTTGTTTAGCTTTTTTTTTTTTTTTTTTTTTTCTTTTTTTCTTTTTTTTTTTTTTTTTTGTGTCTGTCTGTCTTCACTATTTTGGTTGCCGCAAGTCCCATATTCATGTATATATATACATATTAATTTTTTTAAAATAATATCTGGCCAGATGCTTTTGTGGGAATCTGGTGCTCCCTCATCTTTTCCCGGATCGTCCCGATCCCTTTTTGGGATCGTTTTGTAGGGCATAAAGCAGTTGAGATAAAGNCAGCGCGCGGGGCGGGCAGGGCTCCGCGGGCGCGGCGGCCGCCGGCTTTTACCGCTCAAACCCTTTCCCCCGCCGTAAAGAATCAAAGTCCCGCTTTATCTGGCGTCTTCGCAGTAACAGTCCGCTGCAATGGAGGGGGGAAGGAGGGGGAGGAATGGTGTTCTTTTTTGGAGCTGGTTTATTTTATTATTATTGAAAAAAAAATTTTATGTTTGGGTTTATTTGTTTGGGTTTTTTTTTTCCCTTTGTGCGGGTACAATTGCAGATGTGGAGGCTTCTGGCGTGGTTTCCTAGATAACTTTCTGTATAATTTA